>JAVHNF010095920.1:0-14994 GCA_034783455.1 Micropsitta finschii | reverse complement strand
TTAAAAGGGGCTTGTTGTGTTCTCTTAGTCACCTCTAATTGAGTATAAGGGTGTATGATGGTATATTTCCCCACCCCCCATCCTCAGAGCCACTCTGATCTCAGGAATTCATTGGCCTTTCTGTAATGGGTTGGGCAGTGTAGTGTCTCTTGACTGTACAAGGAACACTTGCATGGCTAAGGTGGAAGACATTATTGACTATACCAGGAGTTCCTGTTGCCTGGCCAAGGTTGTAAGTGGGAGCATGAATAATCAATTATCCTGACAGCCTCAAGATACTCCTTCCCTTGATCATAGCCCGAGTGGAACAGTACCACTGTTACTGGAGTTCTAAACAGTTTCTAGTAATTACTGACTCAGGTTGTGGCCAGGATGGAAACTTACTGATGACTAAAGCCAGTCATCTTGCGACCCTGTACACAGTGGCCCTAAGTGAGGCCCTTTGTGTTCTCCTGGACCACATTGGGCTGTGACCTGCATCTCCCTCCAAGTGGGAGGCCTGTTGGAGGTCGTGAGCTCTCAAGTTTGAGATAATCAAAGGACTGTCCCCGAAAGCTGATGGTGGGGCCTTGATCAAAGACTCCCCACTTCTTGAGGCTCAACCCTCACCCACTGGGAAGTGCTGAGACATTTGATGTAACTATTTCACTGAACCCAAGGGGAATTTTTAACAGGTATACCTTTATACTATATACATATATATATATTTTTGTCTCTGTGTGTGTATAAATTGATTTAGATACCATATAGCAAGTGTAGTAAATCCTATTGACTCTGTAAATGTTCAAACCCATCTTAGAGCTGCAGACTGCTTCTAAGTACAAGCCATGTAAAAATCCCATCTGTGGTGAACTGGTACAATGATCGTTGAGGTGATTCTAATAGATTACACATGCAGCCCTTTAGATATAAACTGTTGTCCAAGCCTGCGACTAAGATTGGACCTAGCTGCACCTAAAGTTTCACTAGGAGCTCAGAAAGCAAGGGGGTCTACTCTGAACCTTGTGACTCCATGGGAGAGTCTCCCTTACTCTTTTGTGCCTTTGGTCTCTCTATTAATAATTTTAGTTCAATTTTGCCTCTATTTTCCTTTGTATGTATCATCCATGCAGTAAATAATAGACTAAACCTTGCCATTGACCTTTTTTAAGACAAACTTTCATAAATTCATATTAAAACCATTATTCCTAATATCCTTGAGTGTGATACTTTGAATGACCCTAAACCACTCACTTAGCAACAATCAGGCTCTCTTGATGTGTCTGGACCCAAACAAATTAGACTGAGAAAGCTTCAAATAATAAAATTTCTCTTGGAAATTATCGACCTAGGTCATTAATAGCAAAGCTCAGAGCCAAAAAATATAAGGAAAGAGAGGAGTGGGTTTATTTTAACTTGAATTTTAATAGCTGCCCAAGAAAGGAGTGCCTCAGTTGTAACTAAGATTTACTTGTTACTATAAGTGATACAAAGAACTACATTTTTTAAAACTATCTTTCTAGTAAATGTTAATTATGATGCAAGAATGCACCACTATAATGGCACAAAGATTAGAGCATAGAAAATGTAGCCCAGCTTCTGGAAGGGATTGTGTGACTTGAGTGTCAGCACTCACCAGTGTTAAGGCTCAACAGCCCCCGAACTCTCTTCCAGTCTGCTTTTTATAGCACAAGACAACTGGGACACCTCCAAAACCTGTCTGTTCTAATGGAGGTTGATTGATCAGAGTCTTTCTGATAATGTATACTAGAGAAGGATGGGGAAAGAGCAGTGTTCCTTGGAAGGAGGGTGGGGAGCATCTGGGACATGACAAAGAACAACTATGTGATTCTCCTTGCAAAATCAGCCCACACTAGCTGAGAGTGGAGGGGAGGCTCAGTGGATCAGGCACATTCACTTGGGAGGAGCACGCATGGCAAAGTTGCTTATTTACACCCCCATCCTCTTCCCTCCATTATGCCAGCCAAAGTGCTTGTGCAGCCACTGAAGAAACCAGACACAAGAAACTTTTCCAGCTGGAAAAAAACCAAAACAAAACAAAAAAAAAAAAGGGAGTAAGTTGCAGGCTATTTTTTTCTCTGGAATCACATCCCTGACCTGGTTCTGCACATAACTGCACAAACACTTAAGCTGGCAGTAGGGAGGGCACCCGGCGGGAAATAGAAAAAGCAGATGGGAGTGGAGAAGGGTGGGGACAAGCTGGTTCAAGCAGCATTGCTGCTGAATGTGTAACCACAGTGTTGCAGTGCTGGTGCTACCAATGGGGCTGACCTCTGCGAAGGGGACATGGGAAGAAGAACTCCAGTTCCGGGGCTTTAGCACTTGTCAATGGAGACTGCTGGCAGCAGGAAGTAGGCCATGCTGTGTGAAGATTCTTCAAGACAAGACTTGCTCTTCCCCACCACTCTCAGATTTGTGGTGGTACTTGAGAGAGAACCATAACCAAGACCACAAGAGTTTATGTAGGACAACTATACTTCTAACAGAGCAGAGTTATTTGCTCAGGGCACTTTCACTTCTTAACTCTCCTCAGACCTTGATTTTGTGTTACAAAAGTGGTTTGGTTTTGGTTTTGGTTTGGAGACATCCTTTCTCCACCCTTTAACTTTGGGCCACCTCTTCATTATATCAGGAAAGAAGTATGCTACTGATCTATTATGAGCTCATTCATCTGATTCTCTGAGAGGCTATCAATAGAAATTGACCTGTTTAGCCTTACAGAATGAAAAGCAAGAGGGATGCTGATGTGGATACAAATCCACTAAACTGGAAAACTCCAGGGAGATGGAAACACAGCATTAGCAGAGAAACTAATTAATAAACTGGCCAAGAAAAAATGCTAGGTTAGAAATTAGGGGAAGGTTCTTGGCTGCCTAAGCACTGATATTCTGGGGAAGCCATCCAGTAAGAGTAGCAAGGACAAGCAGCTGAACTGGACTGGAGAGTGAGTGTGCTTGAGTTTATCAAAAGGATTACCTGGTAGGGCTGCCTGTGACAGCCAGGGACTGACCCTGCTAGCCATTCTTGTCCCAGGTCCTATTTTCTGTGTTTCACTGGTGATTGTCTATGAAGAGCAGAAATCAGCAATGCAAAAGTGAAGACAAGGGACTAGGTAGGCAAGGGCCCCTTTTTTGCAATTTCTTTTGGAGCATTAGCCCCACTGCCTTTCAATTAATAGTTGGATTATAGTTCCTGGTTGGCAGGACTAGCTTCACCTTTTATAGGAGAAAACCACAGAGCATAGTGTAGCGTTTGGAAGAGTAATCATCTTAAAGAAGGCTCTGGAGACAAAGAGCACATGGATGAAAGTAATACTTCTGAAACTCTTCCAGAGGGTGACAAATGAACATGCACTTATCCAATGAATCATTAAATTATATAAAAGCAAGGCTAGAAGGGATTTTAAAGAGTCACCAATTCCTTCTCCCACTCCAAGAGCACAGCAGGTCAGTGGTACCTGTCCCATTAGCACAGACGGTGCTACAGCCTGCTTTGAAAATGTTCCAGATGGAGAGATTTCTAAGGCAGCCTATCCAGTGCCTCAGTAGTACCATCCTAACAGCTAGAAAGGGTTTTGCTAATATCTAATAAAAACCTGTCCCTTCTGCAATTTTAGCCTGTTATCCTTTCCATGTGGGAGAGAAGAGATTATTTCCTTCCTCTTTGCTGCAGTCATTTACATTTTTGAGGACTGTTATCATGTCTGTTCAGTCTTCTCTCTATATAAGAAAACAAAAATTCCTTTGCCGTTTTCTCATAGGTTATATTTCATAGGTCTCTGAGTGCTCTTGTTGATCTCTGAACTCTTTCCCGTTGAATTATTGGAGCGTTTTGAACTGTTGGCAGTCTGCGCTAGCACAGGTGAAAATGGTCATAGGGCTGCAAGTGAGAGAAATAACAGAATAATCTTCTGTGTATTTGGATTGATAACGAGAGTCTGGAGCACAGACTGTAATTTTTATGGGGGTCTAAGTACAAGTTTTCTGTCTGTCCTTGAGATGAAACCATTGCTTTCCACTAGAACATCAGGACAGATGATAGACAAGAAATATTCTTTTAGCACTCTTCAACTTTTCAACTTTTTAAACTTTTGTGGTAAGCCACAGTCAGAATGAGAACAGAGTAAAGGTGGATCAGGCTGTAGGGAGTCCAAGGTCACCTCCTGAAGCTCATGTCACCAGCTACTGATAAATCCCAGAAATCCTAGCAGCACAGACTTCCTGTGTTTCTCAAAGGCAGGATTCGGAGTGATGAAAATTTGTCCCATTTAGAGAATACTTTCCGAAGCCTGAATGCTCTTTCTTCAGTTGCTAGACTGCTAAATTTTGTCTTCTTTAGTCAAAAACTTGCACTGGAAAGGTAGACTAAGAACATTAATTAATCACAGGCCTGACAGGAGGAGATATCGCTCAAGAAACAGGGAGCTCAGTTGGTCTATAGCCTGACTGGCAGTTCCTTGAGCTCTTTGAGAGCTTGAGTGGACAAATAACTCCCTGTCAATCCTTATCTTCTACATGGGGAAGGCGTGAGAGGTTAGAAAAGGGTTATGTGCATTCCAGTATACACCCCCTCTCTTTAACACCTTAGCCACAGACTATAGAAATTACAGGTTGCTTCATGCTCTTTTCGTCTCATTAGTTCAAGACAGACGGATACTTAAGCTTTTTCAACACCAGTGGGTCAGGAGGCATACATGTGCGTGCGCACACACAGGCAGAGGCACACTCCCTTTATATGGTCAGTGTTAACATTGCATGATCTTTTAAAGAGTCATACTGCATGCTTTTTCTTCTGAGTCCTCCAGTGATTACCAAGACATCTTCTGTGGTACTTCTGAATCTAAAACTTGCTGATATTGAAATTTCCTTCTGGATATTTCTACTGACTTCAGTGCTTACGGCCTTGGTCCATATCTGACTTTGGCCTCAGCAGTGTTTCCCAGCCTTGCTGTGTCTTGGCAGCTTTGAAAGCATTTTTTGAGGGTAAAGCTTGGAAAGGTCATCTAATTGAAATGCCTCTTACCTGCACCTTTGCTTTTCTTCTGGAAGTGTCCTTTGAATCTGGGCCTTGGGAGCTGGGCAAAATAAGGATCTTGCCTTATTGCCTCTTTCTGTATGGGTACCTTTCCTGGTGTACCTCTCTGCTCTGAGTCTTTCCTGAATCTGACCCTGTCAGCAGATCTTGCTATAGGCACATTTTGTGTGCTGTGAACAAATGCTACAAAGTTCCCTGCATGGCATTTCACCTATATGACATTTTCCCAAGGACCAATTGTGGATTACTTATACAAATTCATAATATTTGGATCACTCTCATTTGCTTCAGGTGGAGTTGAATACATTTTGCAGAAAGTGAAGAAATTCTCTACAATGAACAACTCCCAAATTCCCTTTTGTACCCTTCTTCCTTCCAGTGTCCACCCCCATCTCCCCATCTCCCACTGCAGAGAACTGACCCAATGATAAGCTGAGGAGTAGATTTGCAAAATGGTATGTTAACGGCATTCCCCTCTGCCACCTTTGTTTATTCCCATCTTAACGCCACACACTAAATATAAAAGAAACCCTCAGCCTTGCTTGCTCTCTCCCTTCCCCCATCCTCTCCCTCCTGACAAAGTTTCCAAATAAACCTTGAAACCCACTATCAGTTGTAAAACATCTAACCAATGAAAGACAGAGGAGTCAGTAATATGAAACCCTCTGCCTTAAGATCTTAGTGTTTCTTAACGAACTTCAGTCTAAGGTCAGGCATTGTAGCTGCTGTTTGGCTTGATGTTCATTGAATACAAAGTCAAACAAGGGGCAACCCTGAGTGGGTTATTCCTCTGTTTACAAAGCAAGCAGCATACTGACTTCTGGCAAAGTGGACATTAAAAGGGCATCCTCATCTAAAAGACTGTGGAGACAAACAGAGAGATTTTGTATGGCAGGACCTGGAGCATCTTTCTCAGTGGGTTGCTTTGTCCCTGAGTATTGATGAACTGCAGATAACTCAAGCAGCAATGATTGCAAGACACTGAAGGACATAATTTGTAAAAAAGTGCTTTTAAAAGCAAAGCCTGTGCAAGACAGCTAAAGTCAGTACCTCCTACAAAGCCCCTTTAAATCCACAGAAAGTCCTGTCTACAGTTAGCTTTTACAGCAGCCCTAAAGGGAGACAGCAGGAGATGGGGAGATTGCAGCCATACTTGAAACAGGAGAGGACAGAAAACATTTAAGGATGTAAAAATACAAATACAGTGGGATGAAATTACAACAGCAGCACCTGATAACCATACAAAATTTACCAATGTTTTGGCATCGTATCTTCAGGAACAGGAAACCCCATGTTTGGGGGCTCTAATTTGTTATGATTTTGGGGGCTCTAAATTAGATGGCTCTAATTTGATATGATTTAGCTCTGAGAAGTGTACAGCAACAAGACAGAATAATTGATTTTTATGGTGGAAGGTGGGATTAGGAAATATAATGCAGATATTGGATCTGTGTCTTGAACGTACTTTTGCCTTCTTACTGTGAGGTTCCTAGGGAAAACACCATTTTCGGGCTCAAAAAGGGTTCCTGTGCAGACGTTTATGGATAAAAGTTCCTCCCTGCTAGGATCTCCCTACAACAAATGGAGACTAAGAGGTTTTAATATCTGGTGTGTTCAAACAATTTTGTCAACAAGCAGCTGAGATGTGTTTACATTTTAAAGACAGTCTATTTAGTTAAATTGCCAAGTGTTACAAGTGCTGTGGTTATGGCAGTGCTTCAGGTCAAGACCAGAAATACAAAGTGCAATAATGTGTATTATTCAGAAGGTCATGTTACTGAGGACAATCCACCCGGCAGCCAGTGGAAAGACTCTCTTTAAAAGGCTTAAGCACAACCATGTACTAATCCAGTAATTATGCACAAAATATGTTTTTATTTACTGTCAAACTCCCTTTTTGCACTGCAAATTACAAATAAAAAACTTGTGCTTAATCTGGTTGGACAGGTATTTTAGCTTAGACACAAGAGCTACTAAAGTGTTTTTGTATTACCTTTGTCACCTCCTCAGCATTTGTGATATTTGTGAGCAGCTCTTTTAAAGATCTTTTGCAGTAAAATTTCCAAGTGGAATGGAAGAATTTCAGGCCTGACAGAGTCTTACTTGACTAAAATCATTGGTCTCTACAGTTTTGATTCTGAATCAGACACAAGTATTCCACTGGTGTGGTTCCAAAGGATTTGCTGGAATCCCTCTGATTTACACCCATATGAGATCAGCATTAGGCCCCAGTGTTTTCATTTTTCATTTGTTATTCTTGGCGCTAGTGTCCTTTTACCACTGTTGAATACAATGTTCCTAAAACACCAGATGTGCTTGTGAGATGAGGGAATACAGCAAAAAAAATAGATTGCGGGGATTCACTAAACAACACATGATCTGTGCTTTTTGCCCCATAGTCTGAATTCTGGGCTTTAACACTAGTATAGCTGCATTTATTTGTACAGGACTGTTTCTGATTACCACTGGGAAATGAAGTTATATATCTTTCCTAGCATAAGTACTTTTGTTACAGTAGCTCGTTTCAACGACCATTGTGCTATGCTTAGAATCGGCTTGCACAATTACTGATGCTTAATGTACAACATTGGTGACATGTTTTATACAAATTCAGGGTTTCCAATCACTTTTATAGTATTTCAATCACTATATTACTTATTGGTTTCAGAGCATTATGAGCTTTGCTGCTCTTTCACTACAGGCAAACTCAGCACTCAGATGCTTGGAAATCTTAAGTAACATAGTTATTGCACGTAGTTCATGCCAGTTATCACATAGTTTATACCAGTTAAAACTGGTGGGGGATCCAAATCTGCCCCAGCATTCAGGCTCCTTTTATGTGGTAGGACGAGCAGGTTCAAATCTGCAGAGTGATGGACACTCTGAACTTAAACAGCGAAGCATTAAACAAGGTGCTGAGCATTGAATCAATAATGTGACCAGCGACCCATATGCAACCTGCACAGCCAAGTCTTGCGGGAACAGAGAAGCCAAGGCTCTATATGATCACCTGCATTATTTTGTACTTGAACCTAAGATCTGGATACTATAGCCAGGCTATAGCAAACTACTCACAAAGTCATCTGCTTAAAAGATCTGAGGCATCTTCACTGACTATGGAAACTACATGGAATTGCTTTCTCCCATGTCGAAATTACTAGGGAATTGTTTTCTCCCATGTTGAAATTGCCATTGCCACTGAAGACTAGGCTGCAGATAAGGGAAATGAGTGGATGGAAAAAAACAGCCAGAGAGCATCAGCATTCTACTCTGTATCCCATCAAAAATTAATTTTCAGTTTGTAAGGGTGAGTTGTTGCTAAATTAGTCTTTTGGGATGATAAATGTTTTGAAACATTTCTTAAAGCATTGACAGTCATGCAGGCTGCAGCAGTAAGTTTGGTAATTTAGAGCTATGTTATGTTCTCATTTATACCGCAGTATATTTGGAGTTAAATCACTTGATGTCAGAAATATACCTTATATTAAGACTGGTACTAATCATGCCAGAATGTACTCCAGTAAGTATCCACTTTCTGCTGCACAAGAACTGAAATCAAGCAACCAGAGCAAGTTTCAACCCTTCGCTACATGTGCATGAATAAAAGTATTGGCACTTCCAAGTGACAGTGTGTTCATCCTGGTTGAGCCATGAAGCAAGGGCTGCCAAGATAGACAGTAGAGAGGGGGGAAAGGTGCTACCCTTGATAGCAGCCTTGCTTCCCGGCGATCCGCTAACTCAAGATCTTCTGGCAGAAGCAGAGACCTATGCAGACTCGTACTGGTAGGATTGCATCAGTATGGTAATTTATCATGGCTGTTTCTCTAGGCACAAATTCTTCTTACGAGGTACTCAAAATGCAGACAAGGTTAGTCCCTCTTGTCCTAAAACATATTAGAAAACAGTCTTGGCAGTAGTTTCCCCTAAGCCAATCTCCAAACTGTTATTCTGCAGGCAGAGTGTTCTATATGGGGGTGGCTTTCAGCTCAGCAGTAAAACCAGGGACTTAACTAATTGTGTCAGTTAAAACCTTGTACTGCTTTCTCTGTAAATCTCTCTTATCCTCCATGGGTAATCAATTAAATCATGTCTAAAATTCTTTCTTAGTTTTATTAAGAACATGATATTGAGTACTTTATTCTTAGATCCCTTGAGTAATATGCGTTCTCTACCTAAAACAGTCTTTCATCCCGGAAGTGGCTGAACTGCAATGGTGAGCAAAATGTTCTTATGTATATAGTAAATAAGCACATGATGAATTTTACTAGGTACTTTGAGATCTTTGGGCAGAAGATACAGCATAGTCAGTCACTCCTTGGCAGGAGTACATATGGGCTCTAGATGATGGGTCAACTGAGAAGGCCAGGAGTGTTGCGAATCTAATAACAGAAGCTGAAGACTTACTGAGCCATCCTTTCTCCTCTTTTCATCTTTTCATACTCAGTTTTGCAGTGTTACAAAAGAAAGCGCATTTAAAAACAATTTTCTGTTGCATAAGCAAAAGGTGTCAAAGACATTAAAACCTAAAATAAGCACTGTGGCTTTAAAAACACTTCCACTTTTCACTGTCTTACCCGTATTTCATCTGGGATCTGAAAGGGTTGCTCAAGGAATAAGAGACGACATCATACCTACGTTAATATTTTAAAAAGTCTATTAGGGTAATGGTTCTGTGACATGGATCTTAGTGACAGGTCATCAAATACCTGTGCTCCAGAGGTTTTAAGGATTTGACTGAAATGCACTGAAGGTAATGGAAACATCCCCAGAGACTATAATGTACCCCTGAACTTTTCACTCTGCTTGTGCAATTTCAAATGTTTGCTCTTTCTGACGTAAATTCTCCATTCCAGTAGGTTAATTACGTATCATCATTCCTTTACAAATTCATGGGGGTGCTCCTCAAAGTAGTAAGCAAAGGAAAAATAAATGGATGTTATTTTTCAGCCCAACATCCCATGCTTAGTTCTAAGTGAATTTCGTGTCTTGAAAAATGTCAGGTTGATGGCCCAGGCACAGGCGTTCTCCTTTCATCTACAAACACTTACTCGAGCAGCAGAACAAAAGCCTTCTCCATACTGATCCCTGACAGTACATCTTCAAACTGAAGAGACTTCAAATGGGAGGCCCTCCAAGTCCTTGATCTGTCTGACAGCTTCTCTAACAAAGGGGCAAATTTGTGATGGTGCTTTTTATGATACGCTTCTCTAGCAGAAACTCAACTGGGAGTCTCAAATTGTCTCAGAGATCAGTGTTGTCTAGTAGTATTATTCACTGGTGTTCTAAAAATAGTTCTGATTAGATTATAATAGATAGAAATCCACAGAAACAGCTTAGAATGCTAGCTGTTTATTTTGGAATAAACAGATTTTTTTCCTAGTAAAATCTATCATTATGTTAGAAAAAGAATTGCTCCCAAAGGAAAACCATTTTGTGCTTTTTATATGCCTATTAACTAATAAAAAGGGTGTTTTGTTTTGTTATACTTTTTACAAAAAAAGTAGTGTGGAAGCCAAGAAACATGATAACAAAAACATTTCTTGCAAATATCACCAGTCTTGTGGAAATGCTGACCATGGTACCTGATTATATCAGGCATCTGTGACTGCCCATCATGTAGGAGTTACAAGGTCACCATTATCTAAACAGGCAAAGGAAAATTGTAGTCTTTCCCATCATATAATCCATAACAAATGCAAAGTGTATTGGGGGTTATGAGTTAGCGTGATAAGGTAACCATCTTGTTCACAGATGCCTGAAACAGGATTTCCAAAAGCCACTATTTATAACTATCAGACTTCATCCTGACTCACATTTTATTCTTCTCTTTATAGTAGAATCACTGTTTCAGGAGCAGTTCTTCTTCCTTGAAAACTAGTTTAGAAACTGTTTCCTGTCAGACATCCCCAGCCATCTGAATGAAAACAGCAGCTTAGAAACTGGTATTTTATCCTGCTCACCTGCAGATAGAGGCTCTGGGAACACTACCTGTTTCCTGATTTGAAACATCATAACCAGATGTTTTCCCTCATCACTAGGACTGATGGCAGCGTGCATCCCACTGTCATGAGGGAGAAAAGGGAGGGAGGAATGCAGAATAGCTTTACAAGCAGCCTGGATGGAGTGATGTTGAGAGAAGGAAGTTCCTGTTCTTTACTGTCACAGGACAGTCTTGCCTCCTACCAGCCTATGATAATGAACACCGCAGGCACTTGCCTAAAGGGTCTCTATTTAAGCTTTTTTCCCTCTAATGAATCAAAGGAAAGGAACAGTTCAACCTACCAAATAGGAAAAATCCCTGTTGTGCTTCTGCCCAGGCAGAAGTGCCTGCTGGATACTACAAGGGAAGGGCTGCCTTTTTGTTGGACTATTGGATGGGTCTGTGTGTCCATCCTCTACCAAAGCATTGCATCTACCCCTCCCTATTTGCATCTCTCATCTGGGACCCCTGCCCTTGGGCAAATTCCCAGCACCTGTGCATTTTTCATTACAGATCTGGACCAGCTGCTTCTGCCAGCTTCTTAGAGGGCCAGCATGACCTGCTATGAGCTGCAGCAGGGGGAGAAGGACAGCATGTCCTTCTGCCAGCCCCTACCTAAAAAAGAAAGTTGCAATTTACCTTTCAATATCCCTAAAGTAGACATGGAGAGGGACTCTGTACCCAGAGAGAAATGGGGTTATCAGCAGTGCTGGGAGATGGGAGTTGTAAATTTGTTGGCATGGGCAGCCTGCTGTGTGCTGTCTCACATGTGGAGCAGGGTATGACAACAATTAGCTTGTGTTTGGAAGCAATGGGGAGAAAAAGAGAAATTCCATTCACACCACAAGATTTTATTCTCTTTTTTTCTTTTTGTCCCTGCCTAAATGTATCTGCCTATCCAAGGTGCTCCTGTATTCTAGCATAAGAAATAGCCAATGGATAATAAAAACAACTGGAAAACTGAACCACAGGAAAGGAACATAAGGAAACAAACCCGAAAACATATAATAAATCATATTTTACACCTACAAATTCCCTCTCAGACTAAAGGCTACTTGGAAGTACTGTCAAGGAATAACCAAAAAGAAAGGAAATTAATTGCTATGACCCATGAGTACTTTAAAGGTTAATAGACTGGCCAACCAAACTGGTGCAGGGGCAACCTAAGTTTCTAAGGAAACTCTACATGAGTTAGACCTTTGGTTTTGGAAATGTCTTTTGTGAGTTTTTTTCCCAGTGAACCTTGTGGATTTATTTCAGAGGGTTAAACAAGCCTAAAAGGCTTTTAAGCTTTGGACTGTCTGTAGCAGAGTTCTGAAATCTTCTGATTGTTTCAAAGATCCCTTTTGTTTGACTATTTTTTAGTATAACTGGTTTCTACCTTTATAAAATTTCTGTTCTTTCCTCAGTTCTTCTAGTACAATTTAGGGACTGTAGTGATAGGACAAGGGGTAAGGGGTTAAAACTAATATAAGGAGGAAATTCTTTACTGTAAGGGTGGTGAGGCACTGGAATGGGTTGCCCAAGGAAGTTGTGAATGCTCCATCCCTGACAGTGTTCAAGGCCAGGTTGGACAGAGCCTTGGGTGACATGGTCTATTGTGAGATGTCCCTGCCCATGGCAAGGGGGTTGGAACTAGATGATCTTAAGGTCCTTTCCAACCATAACTATTCTATGGTTCTATGATTCTAAGACATTACTTTGTTATCCTCACAATTTAGAACAAATAGAAGAGTGAAAAGAATTGTATTTGTTTTCTTCTGGGCCTCATGCTACGCTCTTTTAGGAAGTCTCGGTACTTTGTACATGAGGATCTCTCACATCAATTTTCAAACAAGCAAGCTTCCATATGGTTTAGTTTCACTGTCAGGTCTTTTTCGTAGGTTAATTTAGTTTATTCAGTTCAGTCAAAAAAACAGCCAAACCGCTTTTGGTACTAGCATGGGTGCTAAACACAGGGATCTCTGCATCACATACCTCAGTCCCAGCACTTCATCTTCAAACCAGTGACTTACAGTCCCATCTGCCTACAGGAATATTCACCATCTTATACTGTTTCTGATTAACCTCTCGGTGCTTCCTTGCCAGTTCATATCTGTATTCCTTTACTGCAAAACTCATCTGTGCATAGTTGAAAATTGCCTGCAAAAAAGTGGTCTCTCATCTTCTGCTTGCTGCTCGTAATATATATGCTCCAGGGAATTGCCCCTTCTGCTCAGCTAATGCAAGGCTGGAAATCCTTAGTTGCAGTTGCACGTAATGCAACATGCAGAGAATAAAATCTGCTGTCATGACAGGAAGTAGTATTTTGCTGTTTACCTTATGTTTTCTGATGCAAATTGGCCCCAGTAATCCTGCAGGTTAGACCTTGTGGCTGTAGTGCTGAAACAGAATTTGGGATTGAGCCTAGTACCCAGTTTAGTCACAGACCTCATGTGTAACCTGCTGTGGGTGGGATGACCTGAGACCTGTGTGCCCCTCTTTGTAACACAGGGAGAAGGTTTCCTGCTCGGTTTCGTAGGCACAGTGCCTGGAGCAGAGTTGCCTGGGCCACAGCTCAGCAGAGCCCTGAAGAACATCTTCAGTGCCCATTCATTTATGTGCAAAACAGAAGGTAGACCTAAACAGAGTAACCTCTTTCTTCTTACTGGATACAGTAATGTATTTTTAACAGCTTTGGTGAAGTCTGGAGGGGGCAGTTGCCGTGGTCCCATTGCCCTCTGCCAGCAGCACAGGCAGTGCTTTGGGGTGAGGGTTTGGTCCATGAGCCCCCAGAACCCAAAGAACAGCTAGTGAGGACACAGGAGGGACTGCACTGCCTGCACCTCCTGTACCCTCTCCTTTGCCCTCTCCTGGCTGGGTCACCTCTGATTTCCTTCCCCCCATGCTGCAGCCCCTGCTCAAACACACCTGCATGCACTCTGCAGCTCTCCAAACTGCCCCATAAATGGAGCTGGGGCTGAGGAAGGTGTTAAACCAGCTTCTTGCTCCCTGCCGCTCTCATGTGCAGCTTCCCAACAGCAGCAAGCGAGGTCTGGCTCCCAGGAGCTGTGGCATCTCCTGCCAAGTGGATCTGACGGGCTCTTCTCCCAGGAGATGTGGGGCACCGCTGGGAGCGGGTGGGAATTGCCATTGGTTGCCTGCAGCCAGGGGAGCAGGGGAGGGCAGTGATGCTGATTACATCAGCCAAGATGCCGATGGAAAACCAAGAGTGGAAGAAACATCCACTGCGCTTTCGCTGGGCTTCTCTGCTGCATCACAAGGAGCAGAGAAAGTGCGTGATGGGGACAAGCAGATGCCTTCCTGCGCAGGGCACATTTTTCCAGGCTGAGCTTGGAACTGAGGCTATTTTGCTTTATCCCTTTCCTCAGAGTGAGCTGCTTATGACATTCCCTGTCTCCCTGCAACCACCGCTTTATCTATCCACCTCGAATGATGCTTCCTCAGCTTTACTGCACATCTTGGCCAATAGCAGCAGAGAAATGTGGCCACCACATGTTGGCAGCAATTGAATCCTGGGCACATTTTTTCTCTGCACAGCCTTTAAGCTGTGGGAACCATTTCAAAGGAAACCATTCCCCCTATAACATGCTTGTGATCTGAAGATGTCTATTTAGATGGCAGCCCGGCATTAATTTAGCAATTCACTACAGAGTTTGGCGTGATGTTTAAAGCACTAAAATAAATTGTGGTGAAGTCGTTTCCCTCAAACCAGATTGTGTGGTTTACATTATTTGTCAACCTTAAGTACAACTGGCATGTTTGTATCACTCATGCAAAGCCCCATTGTGCCTCTCTAGAAGGGGGAAGAATCCGCACAGAAAACGCATCCAAGTTCCTGCCCCGGCAGTCTCATATCCCTGGGAGATCTGCCCCAGAAGCACACAACCCAACTGGCTGGAAGAGAGCCTGGGCTTTCCTCAGGATGATGGGTGTTAAGTGCAGGCTCATATAGGTTATATTACAAAGGGCCGTTTTAA
>JAVHNF010095917.1:25180-48832 GCA_034783455.1 Micropsitta finschii | reverse complement strand
TGAGATAAGCTCCCTACAGGGTATCTCGTGAAGACAGGAGCAAATATAATTTGAATCTTCAGATTTCTGGGAGTATCAAAAGCTCATTTGGATGAGCATCAGTTCCACAACTGATTTTGATTGATTTTATTTTGATGATATTATTTACCTCAGCAAATCAACATACCTACCTGACTTTCACACTGCCTGTTCCAGAGCCAAAATGTGAAGTGCAAATAATCAGATTAAAGGTTAAAAGACCAGAATTCCTTAATTTTGCTTTATTTTTACAGGCTTCCATTTCTGTTTTCAAAAGGGTCACCAAACTTTTAAAGTCTTGTCATTGGCTATATTGTCCTGTTTGTTTTCTTCCCTTCTTTGTGTCTTTATTAAGACATATGTAACTTTTAAGGACACTCAAGGTTGCTACTGTACTTCCAAAGTGAGCATTTATTTTTGACTTCTTGGGGTTCCCAACTGGTTGTAACAGTTGTACATTGAGTTATGCTGCTGTATTGGTTCTGATATAAATCTTCCTTGATGTTGTATGTGGAAGTTGCCCATTTTACATGCTATTTGAGATGTTTTTTTACTAAATCTCATGTTCCAGGAAGCAGTTGTTAAAAGCATATAAAACCCACTCTTTTTGGTATGACCTGTCTAGTTGAAGGACTTTGCTGCTGTTGTTGGATTAGTTCAGGTTGCCCCAACACCGCATACAGGTACCTTAGTGTAGGTGGTAAAAATATAAGTGAGCTGTAGCTGCATTTCATCTGAGCAGATCATTCTTCCTTCTCTGAGACCACTTGTCACATCCTCCCTATGAAATCAAATAGGTTTTATGATGTGCTCCATAGGTATTGTAGGAGATGTTACAGAAATAGAGCAATATAACAAAGACCTGATGTCACATCTTTTATTGTCAGTCAATCTGTATCATCTTTTCTGCTACTGATGGTTATACAGAGATAGCTTTTAACGTTTTCATCTGATGTCTTATCAGGCATCTTTCATTTCTACCTGTCCATGCTACAGATAAGCTGGGTTTTGTTCATTGATTGGGTTTAGGTTTTGCTGTAGTTTCAGGGTTTGTAGATGCTGCTTGTTCTCCTTATTGTGATTTCAGTTACAGCAGAAGACCTTGAGGAGAATCAGAGTGTAAAGACTGACTTCCCTTTCCTGTGAAGTGACGATAATGACACTGACCTCCTCTGCAGCTGTACTTCCCTTTGCTGTCATTTGAGGCAGATTTTAACCTAGGAGGGATGTTAAATGTTCTTCACCAGTTTCAGGCCAACCACATCATATAATTTCTGATATATTGATCAAGTTCTGTCACCAAGTTAGGAGTTTTTGTTCCCATTGTGAAGCCTTTCTTCTGGATCCATCCTCTTGAGTAGTCTTCCCTCCCCTTCCTTTACAGTTTGGCTACCTGTGTTAGTCATCTCCTGCACTCTTGGTTTGCTAGGCTAAAAGAATTGTAAACTATTTATCTTCTTGTGTTTCTGTTTCTCTGTTCAGGAACATTGACCTCTAAGATAATATTCAGATCTACTATCTTCTAGAAATGCAATTTTATTACCTTACATAAATCATTTTACGCTAGTTAACTAACCTAATGTCATGCTTGATGGCATGGTTTACCTGTAGAAATCCATTTTCTTTTGTTTGTTCCCTATGTGAGGAATACCATACTGAAGTGGATCAAAGGCCCTCTTCCATCTTGCCTTCTAGCAGGTATTTTTAGGAAACAATGTATAAATAGTAAGTAGAAGGATTGTTCAGTATATCCTACCAGTAAGTGACATAAGGACTTCCATGAATTGATCAAATCCCATCTTAAAATTGCTTATACTTCTTGTGTTTGGCAAGGAATCCTGCAACTTACATATTCATAATGGAAAGAAATATATTTCACTGGTCTTAAATTTGTTGCCTAATGGTTTTTATTCTTTCCTTCTGCTGTAAGACAAAGTCATTCTTCCTTCTCCATTCACTGTTTTCCCACCATTCATGACTTTTTAATGCGCTACCATCTCTTAACCCTTTAGGTGCTTTTGTTCTCTGCTGACAGGCCTTAGTCTAACTGCTTTCTTCTCACACAGAAGCTTCTTTCTATCTTATTTGCCTTCCTTCATATGTTCTGTATCCTGTATCATATTCAAGGTGAGGTGACCAGAACTATATGCAGTATTCAAGATGTTGATGCACGAGAGATTATAGTGACATAACTGTCCTTTTTCTTGATATGTGTGTGGTGTTCCCGTTTCTGATGTCGTTTACTTTTGAACTACCAGTGTGAACTGATGCTTCCAGATGCTCTTCCATCAGGACACCAAGATAATTGTTGGTGACAGCTAATCTAGGGCTTATTAGCCCCATGTGTTTGGGGAAAACCAGTGTCTATAATGCATGATTCTGCTTTTATTGCCACCAAACATCATCTGCAGTTCTCAGTGTCACAAGGAATCTTGCACAATCTGCACATTTTTGCCCCTCTTGCAGTTTGTTCTTACAGTAACATTCCTCTGGTGAAGGGAAACAATACCTATTTTCACCAGTATTGCTTTTAAAAAAACAGTTTATTAATGCAGAGGACTTTTTCCTGATCCCATTATATCCTAATGTCTCTGAGACGAATTCCAAAAAACCTGGAATTCTTCCACCCCTGGTGGCCATATCCGTGTCGTATCTGTGTTACGCTTTGGTTCCTCGTTTCAACATCATTGTTACTGAGAGCAGAGGTCAAATGCAAATCTAGTTTTGGAGATCATATACATATATATATATAAATAATATTTTTAAAGGCCTTAACCTGCATTTTAGCAGCTTTAAATTGAGTTTTATTCTTGTCTTTTTCCAGAAATCTGTGTGGCTTCAGGCAGTCTTTGCCCTCTTGTCCAGTCAGTTGATTCCAAGAGGCATTTGGGAAACCACAGTGTGAATAAATGTGACTCATCTATAGAGAGGCAACACCTTCCTTTGCAGTCGGCTCTGAGAAAGCCTTCCATAGGGTTCTCTATTTAGTGCTGTTTCCTACTGGATAGGACATGGAAGCAAATGGCTTGTGACTGTCACAGATATCTGCAAAACTGCTGAAGCACATAGCAGTGCTCTACAACAGCTTGATAAGGAATAAGATGTGACTTGAAAGGATGTTGTGAGAAGGCACACAAAACTGTTTTGATGCTGTGTAGACTTCTAGGCTGCTATTACCAGCAAGGGTGTGTGAACACTGCACAGGTTTAATATAGAATTGCTATTATACTATATCATGTATTGATTCTCTTTGAGGCTATTGTATAATCTTGGGACTAAAAAGTAAGGTCTAGAGATGCTAGCACTGGGTGGATATTGCAGGGACAGAGCTGTGTAGCCTTTGCTGTGAGGAATGTGTCCTGTAAATGTTGCAGCTGTGGGGATATTTGTTAACTTGCTGTTTCTGTGTTCCCTTTTCAGCCGTGTTATCCTGCCTGTGTCTGTGGAGGAGGTAAGTCCTTTCTTCTTGCTTCCTTCTTCTAGGACTGTAAATAAACTTGTGATCAAAGCAGTTTGTATGAACAAAAACTGGAAGATGCACGAGAAGGATGTAACTGTCTTCAGGACCCGTGTTTGTTGTTATTCACCCACCATCATTTTGACCAAAGAACTGAATTTCTTTAAGCCTGAGGGTACTGATTCTCTTTCCTATAAAGTACTTTCAGATGTGTCGATTACATATCTTGACTTCTCAGACTGTTATAAAGTGCAGTTTCCTTTTGATTAATACTATTGTTCTTCTGTGTTTTTAACACGAAGAGGAAGCTTTAGTACAAATTTATGTTACCCTTTAAACTGTGTTTTGCTGGAAGTCTTTTGTCTTAAACTTTTAGACAAAGACCAACAACTTCTTCTGATTTGTGAGGCTGGCTTGGCTAAAGAAAGCTTGTGTATATTTTTCCTAGGACTGTTTAAGGCCCGTATAGCTCTTACAGAAAGAAAACTGTCTTTTTGTCTAGGTAAAGCTGTAATTGAGACAATAAAACGGACATGGTGAATGGCTGTGCAGCATCTGTGGCTGATTCCCTGCTGTTCTCTCTGAGAGCTGCCGCTTGCCTTGCCTTCCTTCTGCACTGAACACCACTCTTGCAGAGAATTTGACCATCTAAATGTTTTCTATGTCTGAATGTTCACACTAGCAATGGAGATGAGAAATTGAAATGACTGAGTTGCAGAGTCCACAGCACTTCTGTAAGAGATTCCTTCTTCCAGATGTATTGTTTTAATTCTTGTGATCCTTGGCTGTAAGCCTGAGGTCTGTGAGCTCTGATCAAGGGCTTGTTCTGACTCTCAGGGAGAGCTGTGATAACAGCACTCTTGTTCATTTTTCTTTCTCCCTGACTATAGCAGCTACTGTGGCACAGACAGGGGTGAGCTGGATTGTGGCAGCACTGTTTTGAGCATATCCCTTTTATAACTCGCTGCTCTTTTGACAGAACACAGTGTATTTCTGCAACCATGAGGCTGGATAGTAATAGGAAAACTATGTTAAAGCTGAATTCCTTGTTCCTGTGGATCAGTCTGCTGTGACAGGTATCACATGCTGACAGAAAGCCTAGACCTCTGATCAGAGGATGGGTTTAGATCCGTGTTCTATGCTGGTGCAGGAATGAGACTGTTAATGCTACAAGTCTGTTGCTTACTCCTTACCTGCAGCTTACATGCTTTCTGCATCAATCTGTTTCAAGCAGTGTTAACAGAAGGTATGTTTGTCTCTTTTACTGTGCTTGAGTGCTGCTTGTGTGGGGAAGTCCTTGACAAAGAAAGGACTAACATGATAAGCTTTATCAAGCAAGCAAAGGATGCAGACTGGCAAGTTAGAAAAAGCTATGAGTAAATGGTAAGGTACTCCAGAGCTCAATAAACAGAAGACCTTAGCCTGAATAACAGGAGCCCTGCCTCATACTGATATGCCTTCTAGGTATCAAGCCATGTAAAGACAAAGTCATAGCATCAGTATACAGATTGTATCTTTGAGGGAGTTAGACTGGATGGATCCCAGCACAGGGTTTTTCCAGGTTCTCTAATACTAGGATTAACCTTCATCCAGTTAAAGTGAGTCCATTGCTATGCTCTTTTCCCTCCCTGGCTGGCTGTTCAGTGCCAGGCACATTTGAGCCTTGTGTGTAGGCTGCCTGTGTGGAGAACTGAGGGATTGGGTGGTATGTAAATCTGTCTGTATAGCAACTGCCTTGTCTGTGGATGCCCTGGGGTCATCTCTTTCAGGAGGTGTATTCCTCTCCTCTGGATCGGAGTTGTACCAGAGAGTTCAGTAACCTGAAAAGTCTATGAAGTGATGAACAAATAAACATCATTAGGAGAGAAGGAACAAAAATACTAAGGAGAACACTTTAATATGTGCCAACTTGAACAGACTTTATCTCCAAATGTCCATATTGTCCCTATGTTCCCTGAGTGATGCCCTTCTTCAAGGTCTGGTGGTTCTCTTGTGATATACCAGAATTCCAGGAACCAGTTCCTGAAGGAAGTGGGAAGAGCTCTAAAGTTCACTTAGCTTTGCATAAGTACTTATGTGATGTGGTAGTCTTAAAGGTATGCTTAAGCAGAAAGGTTATTTCCATATTGACTCAAAGGATGACGCCTGCTTTGGGTTTGTGGATTGCTTCATTCCCCTTCCTGGGTGGAAAGATGCTGACACATCTGTGCATCACTTGGTGGCTACATTGCTGTCTTGTACTACAAAACAGCTGTTAAAGCTTCATTGCTTTCAAGGATTTCCTCTTAAATAGGGCTCTGGGGACTTCTTGTGGCTCTTGACCATGTAGCTGCTCATTAAGCGTCTCTGGCTAGCAAGATTGCTTATGATTTCCCTTTAATATGGGCAATTTTTGCTTGCAATACTGAAGAGCTCACGCCTTCTGAATGCAAATTGCTGCCAGAAGTCTGATCCCAATGTGTAACACAGGGAATGAAATTAATTATGACTTTGAGGCATTGTAATAGGGCTGATGGAGTCTGCTGTGGTGTTCTGTTGATATGCCAGGGATTGTGTGTTCAGTCCCTTCACCCCTAGCAAATGGGGCTTAATCAGTAGTAAGGAATTCAAGAGAAAACTAGTGATCGGGAAGGCTTTGAACTTAATGAAGAGATCAGTGCTGAATTGTTAGCCAAGTAAGTGCTAAGATGGGAACAAAACAGTGGAAGAGAAGCCCTGGTGATGACTAAAACTTGAAGGCTAGGATGTAGGAGTTAGACTGTAGCAGACTGTCTTCTGCTGGGAAACTCTGCCAAAACAGGGTCCTGTTTAAGTGCAGGCTGCAAGCTGCACTCCTCTGTTGGCTTGTACATTATCACACTGCAAGGAGAAAGAAGAAAAACACCTTGTTGTGTCTTAGGGGCTAACCTTTACTTTTGTACCCTGATCAACATCACGTTGCATGGTGCCAGCTTGGAGAGTGCGGTCTTGAGTGGCTGTGTGGGTGTCTTGCCAGCTGCCACTTGGAAATGCTGGTGTGGATTAGAGCTGTGTGTACACATTCTGTGCTGCCTCTTTGTTCCTTTCACATGGGAAGGAGCTTGCCAAACACAAAGGGCTCTTATTTATTAATTGTGTTCAAAGCTGCTTTCAGGGAAATGACTGGTTTTGAAGGTGGTTACATAGAGATTAAGCCTTTTGGAAGAAATTTGATGTAATGAAGATGTGCTGTCAGCTGTATAAGGTGTCATGAGACAGATCCTCTTGATCTGGATAACTTCTTGTAGAAGAGAAGGTTTTTCGGAGCTCTCAGGTCTGCAAGAATAGGTCTGTGACACTTTGGGCTTCACAGAATGTGTTTTTCTGTTAACTTTTGCAGGCAGATGCTGTAGGATTTGTTAATTGAGATAGTTTTATTGGTGCCTTTTCCTCCGTTTATCAATGTTATTAAAGGATCAGAAATAACAGGGAAGATTAAATGGTGAAGATGCTAAACCGAAGGGCTTATCCTCTTAGTGCCTGAACTTTGACCCATGTATTTAAAAGGAAGCAGGAACAAATGGCTGTTACTAAGAGAAATTAGTTTGTGCCCTTGATACCTGTCCTGAGACTTCAGTCCTCCCCTTTAATATTGTAGCTGCCAAACTCATGATCAGTTCTCTTCTGTGAGTGTCCGTGTGGCTCCTACTCCACTAAATCAACTTGCTCCTAAGATTTGCCAGCTCTCATGTTTTGCTTGTCTGGAAGGAGGTGAGTGTTCTGCTTCATGTGGGTCATCTACAGTGTTACGTACGAAATGTCAAAAGGCAAAGAGTTGTATTGCAGACTCCAGACTGAAACCCAATCTGCTGGAGACAGTGCAGGAACCGTCTAGCCAAGTGAAGAGAGCCTGTATAGCCTGGTCTAGTACCTTCTGGGTAGGTCCAGCAGAGCTGTTGCTCCTAGCTCAAAAGTGACCTGGGATGCTTTTTGCCCTGCACCTGGATGTCCTGTCCTCAAACCTTACTACTTTGGCTTACCATCTGTTACTCTTACACTAGGAATAAATGTTTCCTTGGGTTTGTTGAGTACCGGGTGGTACAAAACCTCAGAGCTTGGGTACTGTTGTTATTTTGGGTGCTCTGTCAACAACACTTAACCACTGTAGAAATCTTCCTTGCTGCAGATGAACCAGCCAGAGATGTATTTCAGGGCTGTTAGCTTTGAGCTAACACTTTTCCAGCCTGGATTTCGGTGTATGGAGTGCTAGGTGCTATTCCTGATCCTATGCCGAGGAAAAGGAAGAAGGCCTAAGCAGAGTTCCATTGCTTTGTAGTTATGTTTTGGAGGTTTTTGGAGGGTTTGGTGGGGGTTTTATATCATTGCACTTCTGATGCCTAACACTGTGCATTACCCTTCCAGACTGACTCTCTGTACTGCCTTTGGCAACGGTTGCTGTCTTGCTCATTTTCAGTTCTGAAGACTTAACTCTGTTCAGTTGGAACACTTCCTTTTGACTTAGTGCTTTAACTTCTTCATCCTCAAACCTTGTCTGCTCATCTATCTTCACCTCAAAGACCCCTGCATGAATTTTCTTCATTTGATCATGTTTCTTTTGAGCTTTGCATCCCCTTTTTCTGCTGCCAGAGGCAAGAGTGTTTTAGTCTTTACATCTTCTATGGGAAAGAATGTTCTCTTTTGCTCATGTTTGTGATTTTTCCTCTTCCCTTCCCTGTGAAACATTTGGGCATGCTTCTAATGGAAGAGATGCTGTAATGTCAAGTAGTTTGAGTGAAATGTTGCTGCCTAGTGAGTGAAAAATGATTTGGTAAGAATTTTATGGAATGGTGAAATTCTGTGCTCTCCCTGTCAGTGGTTTAATGCTCGTGATTTAAGAGGAAGTGCGATACAGGAAAACCCCAACCCAACCCAAAAAATGATAGGGGGAGCAGTGCCAGCATGGATCAGCTGCTCATCTAGGGCATTTATTGGTTATTTCATTAGATACAGCTTTCAGAATGGGTTTAGTTATGTGGAAGTAAAACAGCATTTAGGGATGGATAAAGGCAGTTGGGAAGGAAGAAAAGGCTCGGTTGTAGAGGACCTGACAGAACAGAGTTTGAAGAGAAATGGGTGTTCACTGGGGAGAGATGACCTGAGCTGATCAGTGTCAGGTTTGGCAAGAGATGTTTAAGCATGCTGGTGTGGTAGTAGGCCTTGTAGTAAAGGCTGAGAAGGGTAATTTCGGTCTACTCAGCCTTAAAATGTAGCAGCATTTAATTGGAGAACTCCCGGGTGCAAATACCCTCCTTACTTCAAGCTTCTTACTTTGCTGTTTTCAACTGCACTCATCTTTGACTCTGCTGTGCTCCTAAGCTGTGCACATCTAACAAGTATGTTTCTCAGAGCATTTAAAAGGTGGTGCAAGTACCCTTTGTGTTCTGCCTCCCTCCTGCAGTCCTGCACTTCCTTTCCCCCTACCATATTGTCAAAGGAACTTCATGTGAAGTTCTTTGGGGCTCTCCTGGGTTAAGTACTTTATGCTTTTCAACCTAGGACTGGCAGTGCGTTATTCTCCATTTGAGCTGAACAATTGATGCTCCTGTGTGCCAAAAAGAGTGGAAAACAATGGATTTTTCTACAGTATGCCTGAGGTCATCTGTGTTTAAATGTTGTCCTGACACACCTTTAATCTGGTTTACTTTCTCCTGAAGTTGTGTTGGTTTGGAGCTTGGGATTGAAGGGTTAAAGGTGACTCTCCTATTGACAGTGCTTTCCTCCTAACTACCACTGTATCAAAATGAAATTGAAAGAGCTGCTTATCTGGACACACAAGTGGATGTCCCTTTCTCTGCCTTCTCCCCAGATAATAAATTTATCCTTGGTGGCTTCTGGTAAAGTTATTACTTCTGCTAAATTATAGCTTTCACAATAATGTGTCTCTCACTTCTTTAGTATCAAGTGGGACAGCTGTATTCTGTGGCAGAAGCCAGCAAAAATGAAACTGGTGGAGGTGAAGGAGTGGAGGTCCTGGTGAACGAACCCTACGAGAGAGATGGAGAGCGTGGGCAGTACACACACAAGATCTACCACTTACAGAGGTATGAAAGCACTTTATTGCTGCAATCAGGAAAGGCTCTTGGGGCAGGAGCCTCAAAGAAGGAAAATACAATAGGGTTGCAGTGACTGTAAATCATGGATTATGTGAAAGCTAAAAGACATCGAGGTAAGACAGGAGTATAACAGCAGGAAGTGAGCATCACTGGTGCACCTATTACCTGTAGTTCTTACCAAAGCCTTTCTTCCTGTTCCCAAATTCTGCAGCAAAGTGCCAACATTTGTGAGAATGCTGGCCCCCGAAGGAGCTCTGAATATACATGAAAAAGCATGGAATGCTTATCCCTACTGCAGAACTGGTGAGTGCGTGGGGAAGGACTGTACGTTGCTGGCTTGTTGGGGTTTTGGGGGTGGAGGAGAAGGTAGGAGGGGATAAGGAAGGAGACAACCAGTAGGGAAGCTGTTTCAGCTCTTAAGTCTTGGATTTCTCTTTTCGAAGCCCTTTCTGTGGGTCAGGAAAAGCAGCATAGAGTGCTGTGGACTTAAAAGAAATGCCCTTGTCGCATGTGCTGCTGCTGAATGACAATGGGAAAGAATAGACCAAGAAACAGATGTTAGTCCTACTAAAGGCATGGATGTGTTGCACTGAACCCTCACAGAAGTTACCAGCCATGATGGAGGGGGCTGGAACTAGATGGTCATAAGGTCCTTTCCACCCTGAACCATTCTGGGTTTAAACACTGTTATTTTTCTGGTCTTTGTTGCTGTAGGAACTGCAAATTTGACTTTACCTCCAAATTCACGTAGTGTTTCTGGCTGCGCTTTATGCTGTTTGTGTATCTGAAGGATACATTTTCTTCTGTTTGGTAGTGGCACCGTTGCTATGGGAACTGTAAACTTAAAAATCCCAACTGGCCTTGAAACTCAAGATAGAAAAAATGTATTTTTTCAACCATTTACTGGAGAGGATTTTAACTGCAGTCTTTTAAAGGAAGGAAGAAGCTTTGTGGTGGGGGAGGATAACGTTACCTCAGCAGCAGCATAGTGGAATGGGTATTTCAAATACAAAATGCATCATCGCCTGCAGAGTAAGTTTTTCATGTGCCACATAATGCAAGGTGCTGAAACAACATTAATTCATAGCATCATAGCATAGATAGGGTTGGAAAGGACCTTAAGATCATCTAGTTCCAGCCCCCCTGCCATGGGCTTTCCCATTTTTATGTAGTTTCCCTGCTGCATGTTACTTAAATTAGCCAGTAGATGTCTGGTTTATTCCCATGTTAAGTACAGTGAATTGCTTTAAACGCAAATAGTTATTTCATTAATGCTCTAAGTTGTGGAAACAGATCTAACTAAATTGACTACAGTAGGTTTTGTTAGATGTAACGCGTTACCTGTCTCCTCCTCCTCTTTTTCTTCTCTGAAACCAAGGTATGGGGTTAGCTTGTGTTGTCACTGTTAGCTGCGTATCCTTCAGTTAAACACTGCTAAAACTACTTAAAAGGGATACTAAAATCAAGTACAAGACTTCCCAACACAGTCAAAGACGTTTCAGGTTTTGGTATGCTAGAAATGCTAACAACACCCAACAAAAGAAATCCTCAACTGTAATAAACACCGCTGTGAGATGAGATATAGTGCTGGTTTGTGGGGGCTTGAGCAGAAGGCAATTTGTCTGTGGAGGCTGACAAATCTGTTTAGAGAATCTGCCAGCCTGACATGAATCAAGAAAAGCTCCAAAAAGTTGCTGCAACCTTCACTTGTTAGCACTGGGCAGGAGGGAGGAACCTGTGTGTGGTGTAGGCTGCTTGTGCATTATCATTTTACTTTGGGTATTTCAGTCCTATGTGAGAAGACTTGGATGGCCTCATGTGAATCTTTGATCATGCCAGGCTGGCTTACACCAAGTAGTGAGAGGGCTGAGAGCCATGCCAGAGTTTGAAACCTAAGAGCCAGAGACGTAGCAAGGACTAAACCTGATTTGGCTGTGTGGGAGTTAGTGGTACTTGTGCCTGTGCCCTCCTGGACCAAGGTGAATTAGTGTGCTGCTCTCTGGAGCACATCAGCTGCTATACAGAGCCTTTTAAACTTGAATAAAGCCATACTTCTAGTTAATTGTGCCTCATGATATATATTTTTTAATTAGATGAGATCACCCTTCTTACATGTCCTTATTACCTCCTCTGGAAAGCTCCATTATTACTTTAATATGCGTATCATATACCATTATCAAAGAAGGATGTTGCTCCATCCCTGGCAGTGTTCAAGGCCAGGTTGGACAGAGTCTTGGGTGACATGATCTAGTGTGATCCATGGCAGGGGGTTTGGAATTGGATGATCTCAAAGTCCTTTCCAACCCAAACCGTTCTGATTCTATGATAAGTACTGCAGGTTGAGGGAATATAAATGCCTAGCTTATACCTCCCTGCAGTTCTGCACACGTGTGCTGTAGTATGGTTTTTTTCTGTGCTGTGAATGGAATCCTTGCTTAGCTCCTCTGAGAGCATGAACTGTAAATGAGACTGTTGTCATATGCATTTACAACTTCTCCAGTAGAAATGAAGTGAGGGCTGCCTAATAGTTAGAACTGTGGGCTGGTGCCAAGGAGTGTTCTTGGTTCTCTTTCTGCGGTCTGACTTAAATATTAATGTTTCTTAAATGGTGGTAGAAAAGCAGTTGAAAGTGTGCTCTGCTTTGCTGAGTGTCAGCATGGCCCGTGGCCAAATGTCAGGCAATTGAGGGGTTAGAACTGCAGCTGAAAGGTGTAGGAGTTGCTGCTGCAGTGCCTCAATGCAGGCCCTGGTTTGTAAAACGCTGAGCATCTGAGTTTTAATAGGCATTTCTAAAGGGATTCATTTGTTTGCTTTGCAAATGAGGTGTCTTCCCCACAGAGCTTGGGAAGGTGAAGGGACCTGTTTTAAGGCAGCTGCATAGTCATGGCACAGAGACATGGGAAGGTGGGAAGACTGGCTTATGATTACTGTTGTGTTTTGTTAGGACTAGCAGGAAAAACCCCTCTTTCTTAGAGAAAATAACCAAGTGTTCTTTGAGGTGAAATTCTGCCTTTTAAAGATTAGCCTCAGCTCTGCTTGTTCTCTCCCTCCACCCCAACATGTCAGGCTAAATAATGAAGCCTTCTTCATTTAAATTGCTGTGAAAAGCACATTTCAAATTGTTAAAGGTTTAGGTCACTCCAAGGCCCAGCAGCAGGGAATTAAGGTAGCCGGATGTGCATGGTAGGTGATATGGGGTGGTTCTGTCTACACGATGTTGGGTTGGAAACTCACAAGTTGTAATACTGCCCTTAAACCAGAATTCCTTCTTGGTAAAGCCCTTGTCAAACTTCAGAACAAACCAGCAAAGCTTCAGACACCCTTATGCTCGAGTAGAATTGCTAACGTGCTCTGATGGCTCAGGTAGAGCAGATGCTGACTGTTACAGGATCTTAAATTGCTTTTCTGTGTTGAATAATTGAGCCTTACTATCCAGGGAGTTCGGTTACCAGGAGCAGCAGAGATGCAGAGGCTCTGGTTACTGCAGGCAGCAGGGATGAGGTCTGCACTGGCCTGAAACCCAGCGTGTGTTTGCCTCAGAACTGTGGAGAGGTTTCTTATCTGCAAGCTGAGAAAGGATTGGTCATATCCCGTCAGCTGAACATACTTATTCCATCTTCCCATCCAGCTGGCTGGAGGCCAGGGAGCAGAAGAGGCAGTACATAATTCATTGCTGCACCTCTGGGTTTCTCCAAGTCTGAGGAGTTCCAGAGGAGAAGGGGGTGAAGTTCGCTGGGCTTTATTGATTTGTAGCAGCCCTCCGGTCTCAGCAACCCTCTGGGAAGCTGAAGTTGTCCCTGGTTTGCTGGTAGTGGGAGGAGGGCAATGGTTGCTGTACATTCTTTTTGCACTAAAGCTCTGTATCTTTTTTCTTTCCATGTGTTGATTTCTTGGACCAGTTATTACAGTAAGTATTGATTTTACTGATGCTCTATGGAAGCATTATGTAATGTCTGAAATGAAGTGTTCTGGGTAGGAGAAGGTCTTTAGCTTGGGCTAAAGGCCCTTTAGCTTCTGTCATTGTAAGATGATGTAGATTAAACCCCTTTACCAACTGTGGCACAGCCACAACCAGTTTGTAACTAGGGACAGAGATCTTGATTGCAGTGATGCTCAGCTTCCAAAATGGGAATGTACCATTGCCTAGATAAAGGATCCAGAGAAAGTTAGCTCATACCATTAACGTCCCTTTTAATAACCTTCTTCTGAATTTGATATTTCCTTTTTTACATGCCAAGTGTTTCGCTGGCTTGTGCTTTTGTTTCTGCTCCCTTGAGGGAGGATAGGGTTACCTTTGGAAGTCCTTTTCTACTGGCAGTAATAACGAGAAATGGAAAGTGGTTTTGCTTACTGTGCTTCTTGTCCCTTCCCTTTCCAGCGGCAAAAGCTCTCGACACATCAGTTTAATACTGTTCATTGGAGGAGTTGCATACAAATACGCACTCGGTGCTGGATCAACAATCTCTTTGAAAAGACAGTTTCTGCCTAGTTAACTTATGTTACCCCTTCTAAACTCTAAATGAAGTGGCTGTCCTTTAAAGAGAAAGCTACTTATAAACCCCAAGTGTTTTGCTAAAGCAATGGAACTTCTGGTTTTTAAAGTAAATGACTTGAGGTTTGTTTGATCTTCTGCACTTAGTGATCAAACAATTTTGCTAAAAGCAATGATGTGTTTACAGATAATTCTCAAGTTCCCTAAATCAAACCCCAGTCAAGTATAATTCTCGGAGCTGATTTTCCTACTGCTTAGCTAGCTAATGGAAGACGAGTTAAATATCCAAAGAATAACAGGAAGCTTCATTTTGATGACAGAATGAGTATATGAAGGATGACTTCCTGATCAAAATCGAAACCTGGCATATATCAGATCTTGGAACACAAGAGAATGTAAGTACTTGTGTTGTGTGGTTTTATTCATTTCTTTAATGTCACAGTGCTGCTTTCTGTGCTAGATTAGGTAGTTGCTGTGTGGAGCTGTCTGTTTGCTGTGTTATTGCACTGCCAAGGCAGAGACTCTCTCCTCCTGGCTTCTCATATCTGCTGCACAAAACTGTCCCCCAAGCACTTGTTCTGTGTGAACACCTCTGCTTCTCTACAAGGTTGTGTGTTTACCAGTGTCCTCTCTGTACATGGACAGGGGACACTGGGTGTCTGCATCTTCATCTGGGTTTTATGATCTTAGAATGGGATTGTTCTGTGGTGGAATCATTTACATTAGTCTTGTGCTTTCACTGCAGGTTCATAAACTGGAGCCAGATGTATGGAAGAGTGTAGAAGCTATTTATATAGACATTGCTGATCGGAGTCAAGTACTTCCCAAGGTATGGTAGGTGGGTAAGAGCTCCCTAGTGTGGGAGGCCTTGTGCTGAAAGAGAGAAAATGTATACACTGTGTTCTCAGGGATGGTCACAGGTAACAGGACAAATGAGAGGATGGAAAGAGGAGGAAAAGTGTTCCCTAAATGTGTTTAAGCAAGCTAGAGGAAGAGCTCTTTTAAAAGCTATGTTAATGCTGTCTGTAAACAGTGTATGTGTGTAATTCTACAGCACTGCAGCTGATTATAATGCTTGAATAGCAAGAAATGGCACTGCCCTTTCTATGCAGGGTCATTTTTAAACTGCCTCCTTTTTGAAACTGACCCTTGGCTTCACAAGTGTGTCTTGAATTCATGTGGCTAATCCTGGTTTCTAAGAGTCACCCCAGTTACTGTAAGAAACCAGAGGATGTTTCTGTACTGGTCAAGGAAAATACACCTGGAGCAGAAGACTCATGAAGAAGATGCTACCAATTGATCACTTTTGGCGCTAAACTGATGATGATTTGAGTTTGGTTTCATTTTAATTGAACTGGGGGTAGGAGTAGAGTACATACCCCAAATGCAGGAGGGGAATGCTCGAATTATTTCCTGTGCAATAGCGGACATAACTGATCCCACTTTCTTTTTGGTGGTGCTATGAGCTTGTCTGTACTTGTCTCCTAGTGTGCAGTATGTGAGCATCATACTGATGTAGTGCTATGAAAAATCCAAGCTATCGCAGCTCCAGAAAACATAGCTATTTTCTGCAGCAGCAGTATTTAGCTGCCAAAGAATGAGTGGTTATAGGAAACCTATCCTGGAGGTTTACACATCATCTGATAAATTTACCCCAAAAGAGTCCTTACAAAGGTCATATCAGTTTGTTGCCACTTCTTCATATAGGTCTAGGCCACAGCACAGGGGGGAGAAATATGTTTCCTTGAAGAGTGCCTGACCTAATATTGAAGTCTGAAAACAGTAGCTCTTGAGAAGGCAGTTAGAGGTTAGTCTTTGCTCACCAGGAGCATAAATCCTTTGTGGTGGTGAGCAGCTGGGTAAGAGTGGGATAATTTGTGTTTAATCTCCTGTGTCTGTCCAATAGGATTACAAGGCAGAAGAAGATCCAGCAAAGTTTAAATCTGTCAAGACTGGACGTGGACCTCTGGGTCCCAACTGGAAGGTATGCATTGGATGAGATCAGGAGCTGTATCAGCTTACATGACTGAAGTGTAGATACTGGGGCTTGGAGCCAGGGACAGATATCTAAACCACTGGATCCTCTTCTGTGGAAGGAAATGCAGGACTCAGCTGGTGATCTGTTCTGGAGTTAAAGGAAATGGAAGAGTTTGGTACAAACAGAATGAGTTCCAAGAAATGACCAGGGCTGTCTGGTGTTCAGCCCAAGGGTTCACCCGGAAGAATTCAGGGATGAAATAGCAGAGTTATGAGCAGCAGTGTTTAACCTTTCACTGAAATCCTTGGAATCTCAAGACTCTAGAAGAGCAAATATGATGCCAGTCTTTAAAAGGGACCCTGAGGGGGGATCTGAGGAGCTATGAGTGTGCAAATCTGATCTCTAGCAGGTCAACCTAGAAGCTGAGGTTGTAAAGAGTGGATATGGCTCCTGTAAAAGGAAGCAGGGAAGTTCATCTTGCAAACCTTGTGGAGTTTCCTTTAAGGCTTGATAATGATGTGGATGACTTGGATGATATCAGCTGTTGGCAAAGGTTTTAGGGAGGGACTTTTTCAGAAGACTTCTAAGGAAACTAAGTTGCTGTGGCATTAAGAGTGAAGATACTGAAAGACATTAATTCAGTGGAAGAAAGAATGGAGGAGAGGAAGGAATAATCCATCCTCAAAATGGAGGGAAGGCCATCTGTGGAGAAACTAGGATTGATTTTCATCATGATCTTCAATAGCATGGAAAAAGGGGTGAGCAAAAAGATGTGACAGAACTTGTCAGTAAAAAACAGGTAGAGTGTAAGGATGCAAGATGAGTATGAGGAATTGTGGAAAGAATTCATGGTTATGACTGAAGGAGCTGCTTTCCTGGAGACATTTGACCTGAGCCCTGATGTGGGTGTCTCTGTTTCTTTGCAGAAGGAGCTGGGCAAACAGGCAGATTGTCCATACATGTGTGCTTACAAACTGGTAACAGTCAAGTTCAAGTGGTGGGGTCTGCAAAATAAGGTCGAGAACTTTATACAGAAGGTAAGTGAGCTCTTTGATGGGGAGAGGTGTGGAAATGAGGCATCATCTCCCACCTGCTCTGGCACTTCAGCTTCTGTTAATAGTGTATTCTGCTGGTGATACTAACTTGAAAGCCAGTCATGTCACCACAGGCAATACAGTCAAGGCCTCTGCCTGGTACACTGCAAGGTGTTAAAGTTGGATTCAGTTTGGTTGTTCTGTGAATTGGCTGTTGAACCATTTTCACTCTAACATAAGAAAGTGAAGGTAAACTGGCTATTTGGTGGTGTTTGATAGATCAGCCTAAGAATTGGGGTCATTTGATAGTTGATTTGTGGATGACGAGATGATGCATGTATACTAGGGTTATTTTGGTCAGGGGCAAAATGTGGGTAGATAGCTACAGCTTCAGTTATTCAGTCCTGATCAGCTGAGGATCTTTCTGGCAAGTGCTACAGCTCTAGTCATGTTTTCCTCTCCTATTCTGCTGCTTGAAAAACCTGTGTTAAAAAATAAGCAGATGGTGGCAAACTTCATTACTTAAACCCATGAGTAATTGGTGTCCTGAAAAGAGCTTTTTCTGCAGCAGAGTTCTTAACCCATGAACTGCAGCAGGATGCTGGACCTGGGAATTGGTAGGTGCAATGTTCATAAAGTGCCCATGGCTTCAGAGCATGGAGACTGCTCAGTGGTTAATATTGATGAAGTACAGTGCTGCTTCTGCAAAAGCAGTTCTCTGGTGATAGAACCTAAAGAGGACCCTGAAGGGGAATGACTGTGCTGCTGCGGATTTCAAATGCTTGTAACAAAAGCCCTGAACAAAGCAGTGTCTTGTATCCTTTTCTCCTGAGTGTCTCTTCAGCTACACGGTTGTGTCAAAGTAGTTGAACTGCTTTTGATGAGAGCAGGTTGTCAGATGTGAAACTGTAATTGGTGAAGCTGAAGTGTCCTTCCTTAATGCGATCTCTCCAAGAGGCATTGTGTACCCCTGTCTGCTGTAATGATTTTGTCTAGCTTATCTCCTATAAAATGGAAGTAAATTGCTCCTAACTTGAAGTAGCTCCTGCTCATTAGGCGTTTGGGTGTGGAAGACAAGTTTAGACTTGTTTTTAGATCACTGTAAATGGAAAAAGCAAGATAAGTGCATACGAACTCTTTACACTTGGTACCCTTCATTTTTTAGCAAGGATTATCTTAAGAAATACTTTTATTCTGTTTCTCCTTTCTTCTGCACCTTCAGGCCAATGATTGTGCTTTAAGTAAACCCAACCTGAAGCGCTTTGTTCAGTCGGAACACTACTGTCAAATCAAAGGAAATTACTAAAGCATTCACTAATTCCTTCAATGCTCTGTCTAGGCTTGGGGGAGAAAACAAAGCATTTCTCTGTGGATTTGAGGCTGTAGATACTCTGTTAAAGGAATACAAACGAGCTAGCTCCAGTTTCCAATTGTGGCAGCGACACAGAAGGGTGGGCGAGGGAGCCAGTGCTTCAGTGTACCCATCTCCGACAATTGTTACAATCCGGTTAGATCCGTATTAATTGCCCTCTGAGTCAGCTCCTTGTATGTTTTACTCTTCCCTCCTCCTCCTTTTGCAGCAAGAAAAACGTCTCTTCACAAACTTCCATCGGCAGCTCTTTTGCTGGCTGGATAAGTGGGTTGATCTGACTATGGAGGACATCCGTAGGATGGAAGAGGAGACCAAGAGACAGCTGGATGAGGTCAGTGGAAAAGCAGGGCAGGTGTGGGTTGGGTGAGACACTGCTGCTATCCAGTACAGTGGAGAGAGGAAAGACTGCTGCATTGTCATAGCATAGTGTGTATTGTCCTCCTGCTATTTAGGTCATGCTGCTTGTGGTTTGAATGATTGGCTATGACTGTGTTGTGCTGGCATCTCCTTCTAATCATTATGGACTTCTCCTTCTGTTTGTTGTTGAGCCAGTAAATGTGTTGAGCTACAGGTAATGAGAGTATGAGTGGCAATGATTCCTTTATTGCTTTAATATCTTCTATTAGCTTTTACCCAAAGCTGAATGGTCATTTTTGTCCTCATTAATTTCCAAAAACCAGTTCAGTAAAGGGATTTTTAGCTCTTAAGTGCTATAAGCAGGCACTGGGGGTATGTAACAGCGTTTGGTAATAAAGAGTACATTGTTCTGTAATTTGTGTCCTGCACTGCACCCTTCTCTTCCTTCATGCCTCAGGATTTGTCATTATAGCTTCCTGTACACTCTGCCCTTTGGATAATGGTCCCAGATCCTAGTAACCACAAATGGTCCCTGTACATGGGTATGCCCAAACACTGATTTGGGATGCTCAGATACAATTGGTGGCTTACATAAGGGAAATAGCTTAACTTGTTCCATACCAGTAAATCCTGAGATAATATCATATGAGAATCAGCACTGGAATAATGTTTCTTCTTTCAGATGAGAGAAAAAGATCCAGTGAAAGGAATGTCGGCTGCAGATGACTAACATGACTTCTTCCTGTGCACTGTAGGTATCAAAAGAGGTTGATAAAGCTCTGTGTTGCTTTATTTAGGAGAAAAAAAAATGCATATTTGGGTAAGAAATGATCCTGTTCATAGCTTCTGGCAGGCAAATCTTGGTATTAACTGTGGTCTCTTAGTGAGCCTGTTTCACTGCTGAGTTTGAGGAGTGACTTTACTGTCTTGTTTCAGAGCTATCCTAAAGAAATGCCTGAAGGAAAAGTGTAAGAGAAATGTGTTAGAACATTTTGTAGTCCTCGCCGCTATTCTTATTTCTGCAGTGCATGTGTTACTTCCCATGCCTTGCAGAGGAACTTTTGCCAGGCCCAAAAGAGTAAGCTGGACCTGCAGATACTTTGAATATATTTGAGAAGAGAAAATTCCTTTGCAGATATGCTTGGAGTGTATTTCTTGCATTGTTTAATGGTAGTTACTAATGGACCAAGGCCTGGAGCAACATTTGCACATCACAGGAGAAGCAGCAATGGCAGTTTTAAAGCTATTGGCTTGTTTTTCATCTCTTTCCCTCTGAGTATGTTAACTTGGCATGGGAGAGGCTGTCACACTGGAGAGCATGTATGAGTTTGCCTTTGTTGGCCAAGTCCCCAGGATGCGTTCTAGGCTGTGTGCTGGATGGTAACGTGTGAGCAGTGCTGAGCATGTTCAATCTCATTCTGTTAAACTGAGTCATCAGTTTGGGTTTGGTGACTTTTTCTTAGATACTGTACAGAAATAGCATTAGGGAATTAAGAAGGCAGGAGAAAGAAGAGATTGCACATTTAGGTAGAGGTATCCAAGTCACTAGACATAACTTTTCCAGGGCAGTAAAACACCATCCTAGCTATGCTTTGAAAGAGTGGGAACAGGCACAGCCATAGCACTATCAAGGACTCTCTGTTTACCTCTGCTTGCCCTCTGTTATCTGCTGGTGGTTTGGTGGTGGGGAACACAAGGTAAGGGGGTGTCTTCTGATAGATATACATCATTTATTTAACGCAACTTAAAGCTTTTTAGTTCCCTGCTGAGTCATGCTCAGTTCTTAGAGAAATGAGGTTTTGGTTGTATCAGAGCCTCTGGACTTTGTGAGATGGTTTAAATCACAACTTCTGTTTGCTGCTTTTAGGCTGTGCTGTAACTTCTGCTCTGGATCAGTGCTGAAGTGTAATGATGCGGTGGTGTGTTGCCACTGTCTGGTGACAGTGTGTCCCACGTTGGCTTTCTGAAGGTTCAGCTGCTCTTCCCAAGTGCTTCTAAAACGTTTTCCTCTTGTCTCTTGTAGTTTGCAAGACAGTCATCAGGAAGGCCCAGGGAATCCACACTCTGACTGACGGACCATCTCTGGATCAAGCCTTCCTCTATCCAACCGGCAGGCGATTTTAAATCTCCCATAGCTAATTCTAGATGCCCCTTAATATTGTGAGCAAATAGACCGTCTGGTACTAAGCACTCCAATGTTAGCACGTGTACGAAGGAGGCAGCTCCTTGGAGACGTGTGACTTAGAGATCGCTGTATTTACGGCTCCTCCCTCCTTTATTTTCATTGTGTTCAGACCAATTTCCATGTGGCCCTGTTTGATTTCCAAGTGACATTTTTAGCTAAAATAGTCTTGTGATGTGGTGACTTAGATTTATTATTTTTTCCCCTGTTTTTTATGGTTTTAGGGTTGTTTTTTTTTCCAAATGGGATAAACTGCCACCTTTGTTCCTGCCCAGCCCTTCACCATTCTTTGCATAGTCTGTTTGGAGAGGGAAACTGCCAGTATTTTAGAGTGCAGAACTATTCCACAAAATGCTATGCTCTGACCCTTGCTCCCAGGGTAAGAAATTTAATGGCATGTAATCCGAATACATAATCAGGAGTAGCCAGATATAGTTCTTGGTCTGTGATGAATTGTGATCCGTGGCTTCTGCACGGCATTACTTTATTCTGTCTTAGCACACATGAATTAAAGGCTGTGCAGAAGCTGCGTGCAGCATCCCCGTGCTTGGGCCTTCAGCACTTAACTGTCGAGTTCCACTTTAGGGGCACGTGGTCCCTTTGGCCTCTGTTGCTCTGTTGTCCTTCAGCTGCCTGTGTCACTTCTACATAATCATTATGGAAAGTCGCTTGGCACATGTTGCAGCTTCTTCCTGGTTCTTTATTTACTAAAGCTTCCCATAACTTACAAAGCTAAAATGATTTTGGCTCAATAATAATAATAATGTGATTTCCTAGACAAATTGGGATGTAGCAAAAGCTGGGGTACAAGTAAAGTCTTGGTATCTGAGTCCATCCAGGTGCCTGGGTTGGTGGTTCTGCTCAGCAATAACATTCTTCCCATTGTAAGACTGACTAAAATATCTCCTTTCTTACTATAAAAAAGAGCAACTTTTAAAGACCTGCAGTTGTCTTCTAGGGTATCTGTTGGTTATTACAAATCACAAAGGACGTTGTTCATGTAAAGAGCTCTGGTTATTTAATGAACTTCCAGTACTTACTGTAACTATCCTTTATGTTGATATCAGCTTTAGACAATCAAATAAGCAGAACAGAATCAAAGAAATGCTGCTTTATTAAATACATATGAGAAGAAAACCCAATTTCCTTGCTTATGCCTAAGGCCCAATGTTTGATTTATCCTTTATGTTTTCCTAGTAGCAATCGCTTTACTTTCCACTTCTGTCTTTGGCGGCACTAACATGAAATACCCAATGCCAAGCACAGTTGTGGCTCTGTCACCACCTTTGAGGAGTCTTTGTGGCGTTGACTCCTTCAGCCCTTCACATTCCTGCAAGCAGGAGATCCTGACACGATCCCAAACAAGGGATCCGAAGTGTTTTCGGAGCGAGGGAAGACAAGGTGTGCTCTGGAGGGGAGAGGATGGCGCTTGGTTCCTGGGGGAGGGGGCAGTTTATCCCTTTAGTTTTAGTTTGTTCTGTTTGCCTTACTCATGTCAAAGTGCAATAAGCTCTGAATTGTACCAGTAACTCTGGCAGGCTCCTCTCAGTGACCTCAGGTGGCTTTGTGGGGCAGGGGTGGGCTCTGAGGGGGTTTTAGCACTCTCACCAGGCACAAGTAAAACAGATTTCATGTAAAATACTTAAAAGGAAACTGCATTTTAATCCGTGAGGCTCTTTGGGACCAGGATGGTTTCGTGGCATCTCCTCTCGCAGAAGTATTCCAGGAGCGTAGGCCCCAGTTGTAGTTCTTTGAGTTGCGAGTGTTTTTAACAGAGAATTCATGCACTGACTTCCATTCCTGTTTGTCTGTTACGTCTCGAGGGATTCTTACACTTGAGGACAACCTGGGAATACAACACAGCACGCTTGTTCTTTCAGTTGCTGTTATCCAAGAGGCTTTCGAGCCGGTGACGCTAATCGCAGTGGAAGCAGATTGTAACATTCCACCCTGCAATCCCTTTCTGATCCTCTCATTTCAGAGTGAGAGCTTTTACACAAAGCTTTCCTGATTAGTGGGGAAAAACGGGAAGAAACCAAGACGCAGGAACTCCAGCTTGGATATTTCCACCCTTCCCTGCCCCTTTGCTTTCTGTCCTTCCAGTTTAATCCTAAGTGGAAGCATCCCTCAGCCTCGGGATAGACAAATCCTATCGTGACCTTCCCGCCTCGGTGCGTGGTGAGTGTCTTTCATCAGCTCCAGCAGGAACCCCTCAACCTGCCAGCTCCATGAGGGGTTCTTGCTGGGCTGTTGGTCCGTTGTAGGGTGATGGTTGGTTGGGGACCCCCTCTCTGGTTCACACTGGGGGTCCGGAGCCTGGTACCTCGCCTCGGGCTGGTTTGTCCATCCCCACTGCACCTCTCTGCTGGGTTCATCCCCGCTGGGTTCATCATCGTGCTCTTTCCTTTGGCAACACACACTTTGTAGGATGGGTTAGGTTATCTCGTTGTTTCTTTAAATGTGAGTTTGTGCCTTTTTTTGTCTCCTAAATCTTCCAATACAGGCATATTGGAAACGAAATCTAATAAAATACTAGACAGAGCCTTTTACGCCTCCTTCTCCTTTGTTTTGGGTACTGATGGGAGGGGGTACGCGAAACCCGCCAGAGTCCTCCCACACGCTTGGGGGCGCCGCCGCCCTTTCTCCGTCCCGCCCTTGTCACGAGGGCCAATAGGAGCGGGGCGCTGCCGG
>JAVHNF010095917.1:0-18152 GCA_034783455.1 Micropsitta finschii | reverse complement strand
TGTTCTTCACAGCACAGTGCTGGCGCCAGGATTGGTGAGGGAGTTGCATGACTTCTGCTATGGTATTCTGCACCTAAAAGCTCCTATGAAGTCAACCCAACAAATTGCAAATACCTCCCTGGAAATGATCAGTCCCTCTTTTGTGTCTTTTCCAGCTTTCCTCCATTCGCATGCAGGGATTGCTACTTCTGATCTTTGTGAAGCATGCCCACCTGCCTTTCATACGGGACCTTCATACCCAGTTCACACGCACAGGCCTCTATGGATACTGGGTGAGGAAGTGTCTGAGACTTGATTACCTGGTTCCTTGTGGTGGTGTGTGCCTCTGCATGGTTTCATGGTGGGAAGGAGAATAGATGGGTTGCTTAAAAATGAATACACTGTCCAGCAATGAGACTCACTTGTTTGAACCTTATGTGCAAGTGCACAACACAGACCATAATTTTACCAACTTAATAACTGATATGTGGCTTGTGTAGGAAGATTCAATTCATTTAAATCTAAGTAGCAAGATTTAAAGATGTATAGGTGGTGGTAATAGCTACATTTGCAGGTGTTGACTGTAGTTTCAGAGAACATTGTCCATCTTCCACACCAGGGCAACAAAGGAGGAGTCACCATTCGCATGTCCCTCTATGGTCACACAGTTTGTTTCATGAACTGCCACTTGCCAGCTCACATGGAGAACACAGAGCAGCGACTGGATGACTTTGAGAAAATTCTGGAAATGCAATTTGAAGGAGAGAATATTCCAAGTGCCTTGGAACATGAGTGAGTTGTTCAGACCCTCTTCTGGCTGTAGTGGTTTTATCTGTTCTGTGGTAAACTCATGCACTGAAGAGTTTGGGGTTTGGAGCTTTCAGCCATCATTTTTATTTTGAATGTCTTTTCAGTCTCAACCCTGAATCCTGTATGGAAAAGATAACCTGAAAGATGGAAGTCTATTTTGCAAGACTGTTCTCTTCCAGTCTTGAATTGCATTAAATCTGTTAGTGTATGTACTGCTCATGTCTTGTGCTAGACAGCTTCAGAAGCTAAAGCCCATTTATACCAAAAATCCGAAAGCTTGCTATTAAATGTTTATCTTCCTCCATTCTTTCCAAAGAGGAGTTAATTTACTTGAAAAAGCAGCTTTCCTGTTGATTAAAACATTACTCCAAAGCACTGGAGTGTATTATTAGCAGGTTTTTTTTCCTAACAACTATGGAACTCCCAAGATGTATCCCTGCTTTCCCAAGGCACTAAACCAGAGTTTTGAGTTAGTGCATTAACATAACCAACTGCTGCAAAGGTTGAGAGTTCTGTGAATGATTTTACCTGCCGTTAAAACTTAATTCTAACTCTGATGGAGATGTAAGTCATTAGGAGAAGTTAATTTTCAGGCTGTAATGAACAAGCAGCAAGAATCAAGTGATCTGTTTTGTATTTCAATTCCCTTAAGTTTTTGTTTAGCAGCAGGTGGTCGCTGTGTGAGTTTATCTGTAGCTCCTTAATGTTTGTTGTTTAAGCTGTAGATTAAGTAGTGTAAGTGATTAGAGCACCTGATTAGAGTAATGGCTTGTATTGTATTGAATTCTTTCCTTCTGCTAATGGGTTCCTATAAATCTTCCTTGGGTTTTTGCCTTTCTTCTAAGTGTTCTCTTCTGGTTTGGAGATCTGAACTTCCGGATCGCGGATTACGGCATACACTTTGTCCGGGAATCAATAAACAACAAGCGTTACAATCTGCTCTGGGAAAAGGACCAGGTACGATGTCTTAATGTGTGTGGGGGATTGGTTTGGTTTGTTTTTAATGCACACAAACACTGTAGTTAATGTTACTTCTGGAGTTTCTAATTTCTATTAAAGAACACAAGTTCAGAGTATACATGAGGTGGAACAGATCCGACTGTTCACTCTCTCCCTTCTCAGGCATAACCCCCAATCAGTTGCAGTCCGTTTCTGCTTTTCTTTAGTTTCCTACTCATTTACAATGCTTGTGTTTGAAGTGTTCTTTGAACATCATGGCTTGTGATTTGTTCCTCAGCTTAATGTCTTCTCCATTTTTAATTCTCCAAAGAATTATTTTTAAGAGAAGCTTATTCTGGAATTTGTTTTGAGTAGAACTGCTACAAAAACTTTTAAACAGATCATGTCAAGAGTTCTGGCAGTAGCAAAGAGGCAATTCTGAATTTACCTTTCTATCTATATTATATTGACTGGGGTGTTGGATTCTTGGAAGACTTTTTCTCATCTCCTTTCCCAGTTGCCCATTGAGCCCTGATTTTAAACATCATCTTTCAAAGATACTTTTTTATTTCTGCAGTTAAATATGGCTAAAAAGAAGGAAGCATTTCTTCAGGAATTCATAGAGGGTCCTCTGCACTTTAAACCCACCTACAAGTTTGACCTTTATTCGGATGTATATGACACAAGGTAAAAACATAGTAAGATGAGTTTAGACGTAGAATATTAGAGTGAATGTAGTGCTTGGCCAAATACAACTTCGGTGATGAGTGTACTGGTTAACTGGGGCTACGGAGGAGTTCTGTTAGGCTCATTCAGTGCCACATCAGAAGAAATGAATATTTCTGTCTGAAGAAGCCTGAGTCTGCTGGTTGTATGAGGGAAGTGGTGAAACAACCCAGCTTTCCTTTGGAAAGACTGGATTAATAGAAGAAACAAGCATTTGTTTAAGCCACTTCTGTTTTGCTTGTTAATACTAAAAGTTCCCACTGGTGTCAGAAATGAGCAAGGGGAAGAGAATAACTGGCTGCAATTTTTGTTTAAGCATTTCATTTGACAACAAATGAATGTAAATATGTCCTTATAAATTATTTTAAGTTGAAAACTGGTTAATTTAAGTTTCCAAAGTTTTTCTCTGACACTAAAATCTGTTGTAAAGTGTTAGTCTCTATGTTTCAACAGAAGGATAAGATCCTGTCCAAACAGGGGGTTTGTACTGATCTTTTTCTTTACTTCCAGAGAGCAGAAGTCCCTCTTTTGGTTTAAGTAAGAAGAGAACTTTCTGGATTTCATAGATCAGTAAATATTTCAAAATCAAAGCAATGCTCCTTCCTGAGCTTTTGATTTGATTTTTGTGAAATATTTGAAAATCAGATGACAGCTGATTTTCTTCAGGGATGTTCTGAACCTGTCTGAAAGCTGCAGTGTTATCTCCTCTGCTGTTGTACTTAACATTGGAAGCTTATTAATTTGTATCCAAAGACATTTTACACTGTAATTGAGTGTGAAGAGATATAATGGAACCAGCAGTAAATCCAGTTAACAAAAAGTACTTATAATAATCCAAACCTAAACATTCTAAAGATGATTCCTAGAACCATAGCCTGTATTGGCTCAGTTAAAGAACAAAATTCATGCTTGTGCATACTGTGTGCATTCTGCTGTTCTTCAAGCAGGTTGGATGGGGCTGCTCAGTAGACGTCAAGGCGAGCTCCTTAAGAAGTGTGCATTATATGAAGCACACAGCATTTTGTTATCTTCAGTGTGGATTTTGAGGGTTTGTTTCCCATCTATCACACCTTTTCTCCTCTAAAACACTGAGTGTATTAGCTTAAGCTGTTGGTTTGGTATTTTCTTGCACAGCAGAGCAGAGATCTGGCAGCTCAAAGATTTCTGTCGGTTTGTAGAATTCCTGCAGTAAGTGGGATATGGCCCTTTAGTCATTTGAAATCTTTCCACCTTCTTAAAGGTGAGTCAGACTTGATGCGGGAAGGGGTAAACCAAAAAGAACTAAATGGCATTTCCAGATTATGATGATTCTGATAGATGTTAAACTGATAGTTTTCCTTACACATCCTGCTCATTAACTTCTATAATTCAATCCAGTCCATTCTAATTCCTCTTCCATAGGGTATGATCTTTTCTCCATTTCAATTTGAAGTGATACATCCATACAGAGAGTTGCTATTAAGTCTTCCTCCCACTACAGAGAGACCCAGGAAAGTCTTCTGTTGTTACTGATATGGTATAAAAGGAAACTCTGAGCTATAATTACAGTTTGATGTGTAGCACACTTGCAGGCTGCAGGCACAACTGTCTTGATGATAGAACTCATATGATGAGACAGCAGTAGCTTGCAAACTTGAGATGCAGGCTAGCACAATGTAGTGGAACTTGAAATACAGCATTGATTAGTTCAAGCTACCTGAGTTTGCCTGCTTTTTGTTGTTATAAGAACCCTGCTCTCGAATGTTTTGAGTAATATTAAACATCATTCACACTCTTGCCACATCCTCCATAAGGTTATGCCCTTTTCTCTAATAACTGCATTTGAAGCTTGGGGCAGTTGCTGCATTATCTCAGTGTTCTTGCATGGTTTTATGGAGTGGTTTAGGAGAAAGTATCATTTCCTGTATGAAACCAACTAACCCACTGAAATTCCCTCCTCCCCTTCATTTTACTCCTCTTTCAGAAACCTGTACAACTTATCTGTGGTAAATGGAGTTGAGTTCAAATTGAGGAAACCTTGCTTGTAAAGTATATTGAACAGAGCTGTAAAATGAAGCCTGGATGTGGTTGCCTTCTCTTATTAATATACATCTGACAATCTTTCAACTTTGAGTAGATCTTTCTCAGTATTTTTAGCTTTTGGCAGCTGTTTTTGACTTCTCATTTTGCCTTTACCTTACACTCTTGCAGTGAGAAGAAAAGAAAGCCAGCGTGGACAGACAGAATCCTTTGGAGAGTGAAGAACCTCTGCCAGCATGCACCAAAAGGCGGTGAATTCTCTGAGGAACAGCAGACAATTTCTGTTACTTTGAATAATTATATCAGTCACATGAGCTATGGCATCAGCGATCACAAACCTGTTACAGGAACGTTTGGGCTTGAGGTGCTTTCCCACTTACATCCTTAAGAAAAAGTTGGGTTTACTCAATGTTGCCTTGCAGAACTTGGGTTTAAGTCATAATCTCTGTTTCATTCTGATTACAGTGAAGGCTGCAAATGGCTTTCAGGTTATTTCTGTTCAGTTCAGGGTCCCACAGCAGATGTGGCAGAGAATAACTTGAAAAGAATAACAGAAAGCATGACAAACTTGAAACTCTCTTCTTCTGTCTAGTTGAAGCCTCTTGTATCAGAACCTTTGGTCACACTGAGTCCTGAGGGCGAGTGGAGTGCAGAACATGATGTTCTCATCAACTATTCCGCAGTGCCTGAATTCCCAAGCAGTGCTTGGGACTGGATTGTCCTCTTCAAGGTAATGTTACCCCATCGTGGCTCTTTAATGAAGATGGTCAATATGACTGGAGGAGTGACTGGAGGAGGTAGTTGGTAGTCTTCTGTCACAATTCTGTCACAACTTTGACTTCTTCAGGTAACAGATTTTTGTTTCCTTCAGCAGGCCAATGGTTTCTGTCTTTCTTTGCAGGTGACTTTCAAGCATGTGAATGACTATGTTACTTATTCTTGGGTAGAAGATGATGAAATTTCTTCTAACAAAGATGGTAAACAAGTAAGCCAGTGGTATTTCTTTCTAATGTTGTTTCCCTTAGAGTACTATTTAAGGTCTCTTTGTTCCACATCCCCTTTTGCAGGTTCTGTCCTCTTTCCTAGTCAAAGCAATTTGGAAGTGATACATCTTCAAGGCCAGGTTGGACAGAGCTTTGGGTGGCATGGGTTAATGGGAGGTGTCCCTGCCCATGGAAGGGGAGGTTGGAATGGGATGAACCTAAGGTCCTTTCTAACTGTAACTATTCTATGATGATTGTTTAAAATCCCTCTTCCAAATTCTTAGTAATTTTCAGGTAGTGTAGCACACCTTCTCAGGTGGGATCATGGTGCTTAAGGGAGTTCAAGAAAAAGGAATTTATAGCTGTAGTGACTTTTTATGGTATTGAAAACTACTGTCTTTTTATATTTTGGTCTGTTTCTGCCACTGAAATAAGTAACTGGCCATTTTTTTCATCTTTTAAAGTTACTTGATGTAGCTTAAATATTTATTATGTGATTTTCATTACAGTTGTAAGTATATAATGTTATATTTGTTATGCTCTTCCATGTAATACATTGCCACCAGGAGGCAGCTCATCTCCCTCCTTTCTGCCCATGTGGCCTTGCCCCTTCCCCTGCAGCAGCTCTGGGTTTCTTCTTGCTGAACCCAGTCAGCTCACTAACATGGGAAGTGATATTCCCTTCACGAGTTACTTCTGTCTTCATCCTTTTTAGCTTACATTTAGCTTTACACTTGCTTATAAATAGTAAATACTGACTTTTGTGGTGTCCTGAGTAGCAGTAATAGGGTTTTTTGTAAGCTTTCTCTGTGGAAGTTGCCCATTGCCTGTTCTTGCTCTTGTTGACAGGTTTACATGAGTGCTGCAGAAATACCAGATGTGGGAGGAGAATTCTTGCTTTGCTATTATAGCAATAATCTGCAATCAGTAGTTGGTATCAGCCAGCCTTTTCAGGTAATGTACTGGGAAGCTTTGCTTAATGTTGATGTGAGTTTTATTTTGTGTGCATCTGAACATAGGTGTTGGCAGCAGATGTAATTGGAAAAAGGATATGTCCTGGCTAACATCCCATGAAAGAATTGTCTGATGTGCTAGAAGACTCTGAGTAACTATTACAACAACATGTTGTAGTGAAATAAGAGGATTTTCTCTCTGTCAGCTTTCATTTTTGGAATTTCAGGCTCTGTTGTGTTAGGTCCCTAGTTTCTGTAAAGATGAGAACTCACCTTAAATGCTGACAGGTTTCTGACAGGCTGTTTGTTCCTTGTGCTCTCTGCTGTGGTAGTTTTGCACAGAAATGTTTCTTATGTATTCAGTGATACTCCATTACCTTAGGGGATGCAGTAATGAAAGTTCCTGGTATATCTCAGTGGTACTGTTCATATTTTTCTTTCTGCATTGATGAGAAACATCACAGAGACCAATATTTCTGTTGTCTCTGAGCTTAATATCTGCCACACACTCTGCAGGATGGTTGACAGTTGTATGTGGATACAATACACCATCTGCCTTTCTTTTTGCATGACACTTAATGCTTTGATACCAGTGTAGTGGTATCAGGTTTTATTTTCCTAATTCCATAATTGCTGCTTAGATGCATCACTTCTAATTTCCTCAGTTTCTAGCAAGTGTGTAAGACATCTTTCTCTAACGGTATATTGTTAGTATAGGGCAACACAGTGTTTCTGAAGGTGTTAATCGGTTTTTTAACTGCTGTCTTTCTTCCAGATTCAGCCTAACAGAACATTAATAGGAAAGGAGCTGCCGCAGGAAGAGAACAGTTGGATGCAGAGACCTGACAATCTGGAATCACACGACGAGTTCTGAAGCAGAAAGGGCATTTAGTGGTCCCGATTCAGGAGTCAGATGATTCTTTGTGTCTTAGTCAGAATAAAAGCTTATAATCAGAAGATGGAGTAAGACAGTGCAAGTAAGACAGGTAGGATTGTTCAGAAACTTTGTAAGCTCATAGGAGATAATTTATTGCAGAAACAGGTATTTTTATTGGTATGGAGAGAGTAATTCTCTTGCACTGGATAAGAACCATAGAAGTAGCACCTGCTGAATGCTGTATGTTTTAAGGTGATAGACATTTCTAGTACGAGGATTTAAGCTAAGGAAGTTGTGAGCTATATTAGATTTTTGGGCTTGCTTCTTTTTTGTAGAGGATATTTTATTTATGACACAATAGTTACTATACTGTAACCCCTCAGTCGTTGTTTTCCAGATTTTGAGTTTAAATGAAGTTATTTAAGAAGTTATTTATTAGAGCAGGTTTTAAAGTTTTATTTGCCTTTCAAACGTTAGCTGGTTGCCTTTGGGGAAACACATGTAGCAACAGGTCACATGAAAACAACATCTTTGGAGTGTGTAGAGTCTCTTTTGGTGGTAGATCCCATTTCTCCATGCCTTACTGATAGCTGTTTGTAGGATTTTCCAATTCTCAGTTTTCCAAATTGAGATACATTTATCAAAATGCACAGTTCTTGCTTTTTTACAAAGCAAATTAGCAATTTGCCTATTGCATTTCTCCCTCTGATTTAGGAGAAGTAAAATAACCAGGATCCCAGGGTTTCTGACACCAGGTGAGCAGAGCAGAGTTCCTGAAGCACTGAGGGGCAGGGCTCATGGTATTAACCTCAACTGGTTTCTGTTGTCATAGGGAATTTGGAAATGTAAAGTCAAATTTAAGTACTTCCCTGGTACCATCCTGCCATATCATTCCTACTCTTGCTACAGATATGATGTGAATTGTAAATGGGGAATTTCTGTGGAACAGATTCTTTCTCACGGCATTATCTCTGCTATGAAAATTGTAAATCTCTGCAATTTATAGCAATATAGGGCCTGAAAAATTCCTGTTTTTCTAGGGTGCTTAAACCTTAATTTATCCTCCCACTGGAGGGTGGAGATGGACTAAGAAACATTACGTACCTTTAAAAACCTGGAAGGTGGGTAATTAGCTTCAGAAATGGTTTTATTTCTTGTTGAGGAAGTGGAGGTCTTTGGAAAGGATTGGGACACCAGCACTCCATAAAATCTCAAGAGTGCAGTGCTGGAAAAGAGCACTTGTGAGTGTCCCATGTTGTAGGTACACAGCCTCAAGCTACCTACCATGTGTGGTAAGTAGAGTTAGTTACTAATCACTCTTCCGTTGCTTATGAATGGAAGAGAAAAAGTTTGGTTCACGTAGAAGCGCAAACAAAGGATGTTGTTGTGTTTATGCTGGAATATTGCTTCAGAACCCAATGGGTTCCTTTGTGCTTTTTTCCTCAAAGCTTTAGTTTTTACAGGATTCTTTTGAGATCAGAAGTTAACACCTTGATGTGACATTTGGTTTGCAGTTACTTGCTTACAGCAGTCACTGTATGAAGTCTTCTGGGCTCTGGATGTTTTTGTATGCTGTGGAAACTGTTACATAGGCTAACTGGGTAGGTAGTTGTGGTGTGGGGTTTAAGAGCACTTGACTCTGTACATTTTAGTTAGTGGTATCTCAGCCTTAGTGCTTGGTATTGGGAATTGTTTCTAGTTGTAAGTAGTGAGGGCAGGTTCAGAGGATACTGTGTTCATTGCATTTATTAAAACTGTGTAAACGTGAGGTTTACACTCTATACATTCCTCTTACACTTTGGAACAATAGGAGAAACAGTTTTCACATCTGCCCTGGTCTTACAAGAATTAATTTTGCACTAAACCTGTGGGATATGTAACTTTATGGCAGTTGAAGGCATCAGACAAATCCCTACTGAATTGCAAAGGACTTCTGCGGTTCTCAAGTTGTCCTCTCTCCGATTTCACTTGTGGAACTGTGTTACTGTGCTCCATCCAAGGAGTTTGTGTGGAGAGCTCAGAGAAAAGTGATTTTTGTATTCCAGACCACAGCTGGTGATTTATTGTGGACCACGATCCAGTTTCTTCTAATCAGGGTGCATCTGCTGTTCATGAGCAGCTCAGAGGGGGAGCCATACAGCCGCTTTACATGGGCAAGGAACTCAAGAGCCTTAATGTCACGTGAGAGCTGATAACCCTCTCTCAATCACTGGACACAGAAGCTGCATTTTGTAAACTAATCCTTTGACCCACAGGACTTCACTGAGAATGCCCACAGCAGCTGTGATTGAATCTGCTTCAGTGGTAGTAGGACACTGCACACAACTGGGTACTTCCTTCTTCAGTATTATGCACACAGGGGCACTTTTGTTACCTATGGTAGCTTTCCAAACTATTCAATCACCTGTAATTATGCAATTTCTGATGAAGTTTTCTTAAAACACCTTTCATTGGATGTTATAACCACTGGAAATGTTTTTATACTCACATGGTTTCTTCTCATGTACCACTAAAATAAATCCTGGCAGTGAAGTGCTTGACATGGCATTGACTGATTTGAGAACAAACACATTGGTTTGGGTGGGGAGCATGCATTTGGTGCATGGTAAACTTTCTCTATGGAACTTTGGTCATGTTTAATGCACAGATACAACAGTATTCCAGTGTTTAAGAATGGAATTCTGGTTTGGATTGAGGGGGTTTGGTGTTTCCCTTGTAAAAATGCTTAAATTGCTTTCTTAATTTTGAAGTCCAGGTTCTTCTAATTTCACTTTTTCACACTGAATCTTTCACAGCCTGATTTGAGGTGTCTTTATTATTGTCTCTGTGAAAGATCTATTACATCATATTTCATATTTCAAATTTTATATGTTTTAATATACATTTGCTATCACATCATTTCCATCTAGGGATAGCTTGTGGTTCTGGGCAACCTGATCTAGTTGAAGCTGTCCCTGCTTATTGCAGAGGTGTTAGACTAGATGAGCTTTGAAGGTCCCTTCCAACCCAAACCATTCTATGATTCTAATGCCTCCCAAGGAATGTTAACCAGTATAGCCTCATTTGACTTCCATATATTTCTGATTCTTGGCTAGCTCAGGATGTGCAGGGTATCACTGCACATAGATAGTGCAGCTCTCTGTAAACAGGAAATACTTCCAAGATGTCTTGCGTGTTTGTTAGACCCTAAAAATACATGCAGATAAAGCCCATTGTTTCTACTACCACTGCTTCCTTCTCTGCTCTTGGACACTGAGTGACACTCGGATGAACTTGTCTGAATTAATGTACTGCAGTGGAAACACCACTTGAACAAAGCTTGAATTAGGTTTTCCTTGAGAGGGGAAGCCTTTTGAGAACTCTGCCTTACTGACAGAGTATTTCCGATGGCCCTTTCTGTCCTTGGATATAGGGACTTGTTACTTGAAAGGGATTGAAATGAAGCAATTTCTTCTGTAATAACAAGATACAAAGATCACAGATCCTGGTACTCATCACTGCATGGTGTTATTTAACTTTATATCTCATGCATTAAGCAGACAATATCCTAGTCTCCTTATAGCTGTTTATTTTTGAAATATGAGATGTTTGTGTAAATATGGAAGAAGTGGTTGAGGCCAGTTTTCTGTGTGCACAACTTGCTGTCTTTAACTCTCTTTAGGCATAAGCTCAAACACTGGAGAGTTGTGTAGTGCACAGTAGTACAGAGTGAGTTACTCTATGTGGCTAATTTGTTGAGCCAAGGCAATGGCAATCCCCACCCAATGGATCTGTGCAGTGCACTTTTAGTTCCTCTGGAAGCTGATCTACTTGGGAACTACACTGAGTTTGTCTGTTTTAATTGCTTCACCTTAAGAAACATCAGGTTTCTGTGTGTGCATCCCACTCCCTGTATTAGAGTGGAGCTGTCATCTTCCCCTTACAAGGTCTCTGCAATTAAAAGAACATCTCCTATGTGCAATCAAGAAAGTAGGAAGCAAAGTCTGTGTGGGAGAGTCAAGCTCAGGTTGGAAGGATTCCTGGAAGACAACCTCGGAATGCAAACAAGTGAGAGGAGATGCAGAGGTACAGGAAAATCCTGAAAATCAGAATTTTCTGGCACCACAAAGAGAAGAAAAACACGATAACAAACATTTTAACCTGTGACCCTTTCTTGGAAACTGACAGTTATCAAATACCAGCCCCAGCAGGGAACGGTTCAGCATTGCTTATCAGACAGAAGCTTCACTGTAACTGCAGTTGGAAAGTGTCTCAGCAGACTCCACACCGTGTTCCCTTCTGTTTTGTTTTCTCTTACATTTTCACCCTCTTTCTGCTTTCTTTATCCTTTCCTTTTTTATTTCTTGTTCTCACTTGTAACCCATTTTCAGAGGAATTTTTTTGCACATGGTTCTGGTCTCTGAGTCACAGAATCGTTCCAGTTAAACAGCTCTGGTGTTGTGGACTACTCCTCTTTGTCATTTCTCTGCATAGGAAGGGTAGATAAGAGGCTATCTCCTCTTGTTCCATGTGTTGCTCCACATTACTTAGAATTGGGTGGGTTTGTTTGAGGAAGTGACAGTGATGGTTTCTTCAGATGTGATAAAATCTGTTTCAGTATTGGGAAGTGGTCAAGGAAATAATTATTGGACTGGAACCATCTTGTATATAACAACTAAGGGATGTTAAGAGTAATTCCAGATACAAAACATGGCACAATGACAGGCCATCTCTTTTTCAGTTACAGAGCAGAGTGATGTTCCCTGTATTTGCTCTGGAATGGCCAGGGGTTCCATCATCTTAACTGGATGGTTTTTTGACAAGCAGCATCTGGAATTGGTTTGTAATAGAGTTAAAACTCAAACGTGGCTATTCCAAGAAGATAGAAGGAAATGTCTCCTCACAGCAGGTCTTAAAATACCTGATGTTTAGCCTGATCACAAGCAGTACATCTTCATCTGTTGAGGGTGTGCAAAGGGGGGTGGTAGGATTATATACTGCATGAATGGATGACATGTCTTATACCAGTGTTCACCATGTAGTTTTTCCTCATGTTCATGGTAGGGCTTTTTGTGCAGCAAAGTACAAGTTAATTTCCTTTGCCATGATCAAAGATTCACTTAATAATGATTTAGTTCTGCAGCAATTTGAGGAACTTCCTGTCCTTACCATGGGAGCAATCTCTATTTTCCATTGCTCTGTCTCTAAACGACGGACCTGGGGGGCTGAGAGGAAGAATCTTTTCTACATAAAATGCCTTGGTAGATGTGTAGAGTCTGACATGATTGTTTCGTGCTAACACCTCTGAACCAGCATCCGGACTTTTCTAAGCCCACTGGGACTAAAGTGGAACATCAACAGTTTGCGGCAATAAACACGAACATAAATTCAGGCTTCTTGGAACTGTCTCAACACATTGTAACTCATGAAAGCTAGTCTTGAACTTAATTGTTGTTTCAACTCACACCTACACTTGGTATAAATACAGAGATTCATCTCTTCCTCTCACAACAGGGCTCTGAACCCGATTGCAGTTAGTCAAGGTCTTCTCCCAGGCTACTCGGGTGCTGCTGCGCTTTGAAACCAGAACTATCCATAAAGAACAGAGAGATGTACTAACTTCCTTGGGAAAAATGGAGCTGCAAGTTGAACTTATTCCTACAGGAGAAATCATCCGCGTGGTTAGTCGCAATGGAGGATGCAAGACTGTAAGCCTGTTTTCTTTATTGTCTTTTTGACCTTCTCATGGTGGTAGTTACCTGATAACCAGCTTGGTCCCTCCTGTTCTGAACTGAGAGATGCTGGCACAAAAATGTGCAGCTTCTGCAGCACTGGCTGGTCGTTGGGCTGCCTGTAGCTGTGTTGTGAACAGTTTTCTCTCACTAGGATGAAATGTGTAGCCATGAATGTTGATGTTGAGTGACTGGGAGTGTAGAAAATAATTAAAGAGTGTTTCCTGTAGAAACACTTGGGTGTACTGGAGTTGCAGTCAGTGTTTGGCCTGGCCATATTCATTCTATTGGAATTCTGGAAGCACTTTCCAACTACAAAGGAAGGGAAAGAGCTTTGAAGAGTGTTTTGATCTGCTTCAATATTGATTGTCCGTGCTGTCGCTAGATTCGTGCCCTGAATATGATATGAAGGTTCTCACATCAGGAATTCAGTGGTAGAGGAAGATATTTATTGAGTGTTATTGATGGTTTGGGTTGGAAGTTCCAGCCCCCTGCCGGGGGCAGGGACACCTTCCACTAGACCAGGTTTGTATGTGAGGAATGGAAAATCCCTGAGCTGATTATTTCTGGTTTGATGTGGTGGGCATCAAGAGTTAGGTGCTTTTCTAAGGATAATTGCAGTTTTCAGTATTGGGAATGAATGGGAATCTGTGTGTTTTGCTGCAGGATGTTTTCTAACTGGATTTGTGTCCTTTTTAAAGGAGTTTAAAGAGAAGGAACTGTGTAGAAGCACCTTAAAAACATCCCTAAGTGAAACTTAAAATTTATATCTCTTTGTAATAGGTACTTAGAAACTCTGTCATAGAGTTCAGTTGTGGCTGCAGGTCATGGTGGGCAGAGCCACCTCATGCACCTCTGTGTGTGTTGCTCCAGTTTCCTCCTTTGTAGTAACTAATGTGAAACTCCACCTGAAGGTTAGCAAAGACATAGACCGTGCAGGTGACGGTTGTTGGATCGAGTCAAGAGATCCCCGAGTGCTCTCAGAACTGGAGAGAGGGATGATTCTGATATTCTTTGGGTTTCAGTAGCTGATCCAGGAATGTTGCTGACTGAGGTGTAGCAGTAGTAAGAGGACACTGGTGGGACTGAGCTGTCTTTCCTAGAAGGAACTGTTCCTTTAAACAGTATCCGAACTAGTAAGTGCCAGGATCCTGGGAGACATCAGAGAGACAATGTATTAGTTCAGCTTTCTAAGAAGTTTTAAGTACTCATAAACAGCCCATAAAACTCTAATGTGCTGCTTTGAGCACAGCAGTGTGTGTTTGTCAAGTACTGCTGGTGCTGCAGGAATGGCCAGAGGAGGGAAGGGTCTGATGTGCTGGGCACAAACAGAAGCTTGTGGCTGACAGTACTTCAAACTGCTGCACGAGTGGCAAGTGCAGAGCTTCATTGTTGCAGGTCAGTGTGCTTCAGGCTGTTGGAATTCAATGTGTGCAGAATTCCCTGTGGATCCTGGACTGCCTCCGGTATCCCACACATGGGTGAGATGAACCAGGCTGCCTGTTGCCACTTGGAGAAGCCAGAGAACCTGAACTTGTGGAGCTCTCTGCCTCTGGGGAGTCACTGCAGCGCGACCTTCACGTAAGCACAATCTGCTGATGATTCCCACAGCCAGGCCCGAGCCAGGAGGGAATCACCCTGAGTGTCCGCGGTCCAGCTGCAGCAGACAGGTGCTCCCGCGCTTGGGAGCAGCGGGAACCGCACCCGCTTACCAGCAGGATGCGCTTGTACTGAACAATGCGCTCAGCGCGGCCGGGTTCCGGCCCCCCGCTCCCGGGGGTCGCGGTGCCCCGGCGGCCCGCCCCGCGGAGCTGACGGCAGGTGAGGGCGGAGGCAGGGCCGCGGCCGCGCCGCCCGCGCTCACTCCGCATGCCCGGCGCTCGGACATGCTCACTAGCGGCACGGCGCGGCGCGGGCTCCCGTGGGCAGTCGCCGCCGAGGCGCTGGCGGAGCCGCCGCAGGGCCCCGAGCAGCGCGTCCCGGGGGGCGCGGAGCGCAGGTGAGCGCGGTGCGGAGCGGCGGGACGGGAGTCGGGACCCGCGGGACGGGAGCGGGGAGCGGTGACCGCGGCCGCACGTCCGCCGCCCCTGAGCTCACTGGGGAGCGCCGGGGCTCGGGCACATGGCCGCGGGTCGGGGGCTGCGCCGGGAGGGACAGGGGGGAGCCGGGGTGGTACCGGACGGCGCCCTGGGGAAGGGAGGGAGGACGGACACAGAGGGAGAGGCAGACGGACGGACAGAGACAGCCGCGGCTTGGCCGTGCCCCCGAAGTCAGCGACCTTCCCGGAAACTCTAACGTTTCCACGGTAGAAACAAATGACCCTTTGAGAGCAGCCGGCATCCTGGCTCCGGCAGCACGGAGCGCTCCCTGCCCTCCCCTTCCGTAGCGTTACTAAAACACGCTCCGGTAACGCTTCCCTCACGGGATCCCAAACGGGATCCCCTCCTGCCTGGGACGAGGCGAGCCCTACCGAGACAGGAGAAAGGTTGGAGCGGAGACGGGGCCGCGTCGCTGCGGGTGTGCTTGGGAGGACCTGCCCGGTTCTAAAGAAATGCTTTCTGTCCATACCGAACTTGTTCTATGAGTTCTCGTGCTGTTGTGTGTTTATGGGCGGTATGATAGTGCTTCATACTAGAACAGTTCCGCCTTTATATATGCTGGAATGGTTCTTCCTCATTTGCTAGTGCGTGCACAGGTGCCTGAAAGCGCTTTGTGAAGAAAGCTCCTTGTTCTTAGTCCTCTCATTGATGTTGAACACTGTAACTTCCTCAGTTTAGACCAGAGGTCTGCACCCCACTTACACTCAAGGGTTCTCATCTGTTGTGCTCCTTTCTATGCCAGTTTTCGCCTTATCGTAGTATACCTTAGCACTTACTTGGTTTAAGTGACAGGGATCTGTGGAAGGAATCTGACTCTGGGCTGAATGAATGTCTCATTCTAGTAACTTGAACATTCCACGTAAGCTGGCTTAATCTGCATCTCATGCTTGGGAGGGTTACAGAAGGAAAGTGATTGTGAGATGCAGTACAGAGATTATTGTGGTATTTATTCCTTCTGTGACAGTTGCTAGAGGTGGAAAGCTGCTCTGGAACAACTTGTAGGTGGCAGCTGCCTGGTTTTAGGATTTTAGATAGTAACAAGTGAGTAAATGTGCTTGGTTGGTGGGACAAGCTGTGAAAGCAGCACCACATCTTAGAGTAAGTGGGAAGAAAAGCAGTAGTCTTTCATCTCCTTTTGCAGCAATAGACAATTACCAGTTGTCAGCACCTTTTCAGAATCTACTTAAGGTTTGCAGAACTTAAGAGTTCTTAAGTTTTAAGTAAGCCCTGATATGGCAACCACTGTCATAACACTGAGGGATTTTCAGTGATGATACTGGGTGTAATCCCGTGTTGTAATCCCTGGCTGTGTAAATATATATCTCTTCTATCGTGCCTGTCAGGGACATGTGGAGTGCTGGGCTGTGCTCACCTGTTATGGTATGAAGGATGGATAGGTGTAGATGCCTTTATGCAGAAGTGAGATGGTTTTAGCCTTGTTCCAGTAGTACTCAGACACTTGGGATTTTCCTGTTGTTTGTAGTGTCATGTTCTTATTGGCCTCAGCTTTGCTGTGCTGGGAATTGCTTTCTAGGAAGTGTACAAATTCCTTTATCACTGTCAAAATAGTCTGCACCAAATGCAGGAGAAACCAACTGCAGCAGCTGGTCACAGTCATAGAGCAACATCTGAACTGCATCTCTCGTGTGCTTCAGTCCATTCCCTGCTCCCTCAGCCAAGTGCTCTTACCTGGCAGTTCTGAATAGTTCCAGCATGGAAAATGTTGAGGACCACTGAGCTGGAGCACTTTGCCTCCCATGTTGGAGGAGGAATGTGTGAGGGATGTTCACAGTGTGCTTTCAAATAACTAATGCCTTCTGTAGGACAAATTTACACTTGGGTTACTGGTGCTGCAGAACACGTGAAGTGCAGTGTGTTTTCCTAGGGATAGTGTGCCCTACTGCTGTGTATAAGTGATGCAAGTGGAGCTAAATCACTTGTCCCTTCATACAAGCCACAGAACCATTTGTAAAGGCTTATTTGTGTGTTCCTAAAACATTGTTGTGGGGAAAACCATTTGTATTGTGCTTTGGCTTACCTGTATCAATGGCAACCAGTTGTGGTTCACTTCTCAGAACTGATCCAAGTGGAAACAGAGCAGGCAAAACAAATAGGGAATTCCTCTGGAGCAGCTTGTGGTGTGAGCACATGAACATCTCTGCCTGCACAAGGAATACAATGGCATGGGAAGAAATGGCTGGGATCAGGTGGGGACTGTCCTGGTGGTAGCTGCAAAGCTTTGTACTGGCATAAAGTGATTGCAATTACAGCAAGTTTGTCTTCCATTAGGGGTTTTACTGTGTTATACACTGCTTTGTAACCAACTCCTGAGTGATGTGGTTAGCTTTCACTAGGATTACTACCCCTCACTTTGACAGAAACCCTGCACCTCACCTTCTGCCATCTTTTCTGGTGCATGAGGTTTGCAGGGTTGTCTTTGTGAGACTGTGGCAGTTATTTTCCTGCCTGGAGGGAGACACTTGGACTGATGGAATGATTTCCCTGCTGGAGAATATCCCGTGCCCTCCTCTGCATACCTTACTCCTTGTTGATACATCAGCAGGGTAAGGTGGCCAGCTCTTCCCGGAAAGCATTAATAAAGATGTAAGCAAGCAGTGGGGGTAGATTTGAAAGGCTAAGTACATTTGTAATGACAGAAGGTTCTGAGTGGACAAATCTCAAGTCATTTGTTGCAACTGAGTCATGTTCTGTGGGGATGGCAGGTATGGTAGTCTTTAAAGCCCTGCCCTATGTTACTTAAATGCTCTCCAAGGAGCAGCAGGGCCAGTACCTTGTCTGTTATATATCTTCAGTGTAGTCTGGCCTATATTAAATCTCTGTACTGGAAGGCAATAAGGGTTAGTATTTAGAGCTCCTGGGACACTCATGAATGCATGGCTGGCTCTTCCTGGCAGCTCTTTAGGAAAGTACTTGGTCACATGCAGGGACAGGCCAAGGGGAATGGCTTTAACCTGCCAGAGGGGAGACTGAGATGAGCTCTTAGGCAGAAGCTCTTCCCTGTGAGGGTGCTGAGGCGCTGGCACAGGGTGCCCAGA
>JAVHNF010095899.1:1525-13761 GCA_034783455.1 Micropsitta finschii | reverse complement strand
CCCAGGGCACCCCCACCATCCCGAGGGGCGATGCAGGGGTCTCCCCCAGCCCGGGAAGGTCACACACAAAGGGGTTCCCAAGCACAGAGGGTGACAAAGGGGTCTCTAACCTGAGGGGCAACACGGGGTAATCTCCATGCCAGAGAATCATGAAGGGGCTCCCCCTACTCTGGGGGTAACAGAGTGGTCCCCACACTCCGGGGGCTGATGCAGGGAGTGACCCTCCATGCCAGGGCAAGATGCAAGGGACCCGCACCCTGGAGGGTGACACAAGGAACCTCCAACCCGGATGGGGTCACACAGGGGCCCCCATCCCATAGGGATACCTCCCCTGCTGCCCAGCCTGATCTGGCTTGGTCCTCCCCCAGCAACGCACCACAGAGCAGAGCCCTAGCAGCCACTTTCCACCCCTAGTTTATTGGGGAGCACGAGGGGGGCACCCCAGGAGCAGGTGTGCCCTCCCCAAGCCCCTGCCCCACGCTCAGTACCCGTCCTTGGTCTGCCTGCGGATGAGCTCGGCATATAGCCCGCCTCGTCGCAACAGCTCATCATGGGTCCCTGCCTGTGGAGACAGTGGAGATGGTGTCACCCGTGGGGCTGTGCACCCCCTGCCCCACACACACACCCCACAACCCCCCCTGGCACCCCTCACCTCAGCCACCCGTCCCTGCGCCAGCACCACGATGAGGTCAGCCCCGCGGATGGTGCTGAGGCGGTGGGCGATGAGCAGCACAGTACGGCCCGAGGTGGCACGGTCCAGCGCCTCCTGCACCACCCTCTCTGACTGGGCATCCAGTGCGCTTGTGGCCTCATCCAGGATAAGGACAGCAGGGTCCTTCAGCAGGAATTAGCTTTTCCCCTTTCTCAGCAAGGCAGTAGCTGTCAATCAATATATTAAGCTTGTGAAAAGTAAAGAAACCATTTGATTCTTGTTTCCTTGTCAGGCAGTGACATCTTCGTCTGAAGATGAAGCCAGCCCCTACCTCACAAGCCTGAATGTTGCTGAGATTTGGCATAATATTGTGCATAGGTAAACAAGCGCCCTTCTTTAGATGTTAGAGGCCTTTGTCTACATCTGGTCCAGTAAGGTCAGTTATGAGGTCCTGCAGCTGCTTATGAATTCTGAATAGAATCATAGAATCAACCATGTTGGAAAAGACCTTTAAGACATTGACTACTCTTTGTGGCATCATTACCCTGAAGAAGTGAAGGTAAAGGAGAAACCTGAAGAAAAAAAGGAAGGGAAAAAAGAGAGAGCAGTGCAGGAGAGGCGATAAATGAATAAATGTGAGAAGTGAAAGAAAGGGTAAATGCAATTTTTATCTCACAATTGTGTCATGACATATTTGATATATTCCTTGAAATCGCATGATTGTATAATATTGCCTCCTTTCATTTTATAACAAAACAGTTCTCTAATCTTTGGGATTCTGGAAAAATAGCTTGAAAATGTGAAGCTCAAGGGCTTCAGAATGTGAAAGTGGATGAACAGGCATTGTCAGTTAGCTGAAATGTATAGTTGCTCAGAATTTTGGAACTAATCTAGTGTTTTAGGAAAGGTGCTGAGATACGATTTTTCTAAAGATTGCTGTTAGCAATCTTATAATATGGAAAACTTAGTAGAGAATGACTGTAACATACATACCAGTGTGGGTAACACTCATTAATTTGAGTACATGTGGAGGCTTCATAATTTAGTGCAAAAATGGTCAAAAATTGGGTAAATACTAGATAAGATGTGTAAAAATAATTCTAGCTGTTTGTGTCTGGTTTGCTTTTTGTTGAATATTCAGAAGATGGGTTGTGAAGATGAGCAATTGGAAGGAACCCAAAACCATTTATAAATAGAACATAGTTACATTCAGGAGAGTCTAGCATTAATTTTAATTTCTTTCTGCTGACATGTGTTGATTTTTTTTATTTATTTTTTTTTAATGTGGTTTATTCTTTTGTTTCTTAAAATCCTCTAATACAAAAAAGGAAGCAGGCCAAATTCCTGCTTAGGTTGTCAAAGGTCAGTTTTCATAGCTGTCTGACCTTTTTAGACTACACGTAGTGTATGTGGGATGAAGGGTTTTGTATGCCTGAAGTGATGAAGCTGTTTTGCAAAGCTTGCCTTAATAAAGAGCAGATTGGTTAGTAAGACCAGGAGGGACTGCTATCTAAAAATGCAATAAAACACTCATTCACTTGTCTTTCCTGTCCTTTCTATTATAGCCCTATATCTATATATTTTAAACCATACATCGTAGCATTCTCTTCTCTTACTCCCTTGATTGTAGCTAAAATATCACTACATTTGATCATAAAAGCATTTATATAGTAAAAAATGATGTGGACTCTTGAGGTTTTCTTTTCTGGCTTTTTCTGTTGGCTAAAAGTGCATGCTATACATTCTTCAGAAGGATAGTTTATAGTTTATAGGTTTATACTTTTTAGTTTTATGGTTTATAGGCTTTTTTGGTACTTTTGTTTGGTGTTTTGTCCCTCTCCCATGTCCGTTCCCAGCCCCCTGAATGCTAAAATGTTATTTTACATGTGTGCACATTAGTAATTTCATGGATGCTGTTAGTTCTATTAGGTTTGCAGGAACATTCAAGTATGCTAAGTCTGGTCTTTGCAGAGTGAAGACTGGTGTATTCTGAACTGCGAAGTGCAGAGCAGCTACGTGTTCCCAGCTGTATTGAGGGTCTGGGCACCAAATGTTGGCTTTTGTGAATCCATTGGTTAGTCCCATCATTCTCAGAGGATAGTTAATACGTTAAAAGCCAGAATACCCCAAACCAGCACAACTTTCCTGAAAATCCAAAGCTTGTTGCGATGAACTGAAAGAGTTAAGACAGAAAATAACTATGAAAATATCCAGTGATCTTGCAGGAAAAGGTAGATCGACTCTGTGCCTAGACAGCTTGCTAGCAATTTTCTTCATTTAGTAGGGATTGTTGCTTTTAGTAATATATGTAGCTAGCAAATGTGTTACCTCCTTTAAATTAAGCATTTACATGCCCTTTTGCCAATAATTAAAGGCATGTGGGGTGTTTCCAGACCTCATAGTTCCTGAATATGTTTTGATAAGCATCCGCTCAGGGAGGAAAAAAAAAAAACAACAACAACAGAAGAAGCAAACAACAACAACAAAAAAAATTCAAACAAAATTATAAACCCCTTCATCTGAACTGTTTGGCTGAATGTGGCTGCTGATTAGTTCTATTCATAAAACTGCACTCTGGGCAGCCAGGGTCTCTTTCTGTGTGCTTCAAATGGGCATATTATAAAAGAAGTTATTTTGTAAATGGTTAGTAGCAAAAATAGAGGAAAGTGAGCTTATGTCCATTGCAGCCTGATCTGTAAAACAGTGTTTTCCTTGAATCTTTAGTTCATGCTTTTGTTCTCCAAGAGTGAATTGAGAGAGAGCTTAATAATGGAAGGAGGTGAGTTGTAGAGAACAGCAATGAAAGTACAGATTTATCTTCAGATAAATCCAGTGTTGCTGGGTTTTATTACTCACTTGCTCCATTTTGCTTATGTCTGTGTAAAGTAGGATATTTCATGATAGGATTAATGCATTAAAATTCTGATGCAGAAGGAAATATTTACACAATCATACAATCAGAACTAGGGTTTTTTTATTATTATTTTTTATATTTGACCCAACTTTGTTCCTTTTGAAATTAAATCAGATGGAAAACTCTTTTAAGAGGAAATCTAGTTAAACCAATGCAGGAAGTCCAAGCTGAGAAAAAATGGAACACTGGCATTTTTCTAGTGTACCTATATTATATTAGCTAATTTTGAATATCTGCATTGATTTTGCTTAAAACACTTTTCTATACAAACATGTACATATACATGTATAAATCTATATATCTATATATACACATCTCTGTATATACATTTTATAGATGTATATATGCATCTATATACATGTAAATATAGATGCATATATAAATATATATGCATTTTCATATCCAGTGTGTGGTAAGAAAGTTTGGAATAGCTATTTCCAGAAGTCAAGGAAAAGCAAATGAGTAAATAGCAATCCCAAGATATCTGATCTTGTAGCCAATCAAACAAACGTTTTAACCTCTGTAAAGAAACATGACAATTTAAATGGAATAGAATGAGCTCCTGTTTCACTGAGAATGAAAATGGTAGATTGTCTTTGAGTTATATGTGTAAGAGAGTTAGGAAGTAAGTGATTGCTCACCATAGATGCTAATCTGCCTTATTTACATTTTCTGTTGAGAATTGTTCAGTGAACTCACCTGAAAGCTCTTTTTTGTACCTTAGGATTCTTTTTGTATTATATCCAGAATTAGGGAAAAGGATGGTTAATGTTGTTCCTTGGTGATACAAGTAGCAGAGCTTATCTTCTAGTCTGATTTTTGCATAGGAATTTGTACTTGGTTAAATTGAGGAAGTGATTTACACTTTGAGGGCTTCAGTCATAGCCATATGCATAAGAAAACCTACAGTAATTGTTATAAGCAATCTTTGTAAGTCCAGAACAATTCTGTTCTGTCCTAAAATGCTGTTTTGTTTTCTGGGACAGCGTCACAGTGCCTAGAGAAAGCTGAGGAGGAAGCTGAAATGGGTGTATACCATGTAAATGTAGAGTGCTAGGGCATACTGGAATCAGCACTGAGACATACTTCATGAGTACCTTACAGAGAAACAAGCTGAGGATCCCTAAAATGAAGAGACAAAGAAATAGTAGACAAAGTAGTAGAAGAGACAAAGAAATTTAACACTGCACTAACAGGGCTTTTACTGCTCAAAGAGCCAGTACAGTTGCCATCATCTTGTGTAACCGCACCATTTTGCCTTCATTTGTAGATATGTCCATTGAAAATGCTTGAGCATTTAGTTCTTCCAGTATGGAGATCTCTGGCCCCTCTGTTTTTATATCACATTACAACTTTTTCAGATTGTCTGTGGAGTCACCTGCAAGCTGCCTTTTGGGTGTGTATGTATATATTTTAGGGTTAAGGTTTTGGAAAGGCAACAATATCAGAAGAAAGAAATGGGGGGGGGGGGAGGGAAGGTTTGGTGTAGTTTTCTTTACAGTAAATTGTAAATTGTAATGATTTCCAGCATAGAGCATTGGCTGCAGCATTACTTAATACTTTGCGATGCCTCAAAGGAGGTCTTTTTTGTTTCTGATTATTCGGTTCCCTGCCTTGCCAAAGTGTCAGATTGTTAGTCTTCATACATTGGTGTAGATAGGACAACCCAGAAATATCTCCTCAATATGATGAAAATGCTAATGAAATAGCTGCTTAAAATTCTTTGAAGCTGTTCTGAGTTAAATGTTTCCATTTACTTTTTTTATTAGAGTGATTTGGAATATTCACCTGTTGTGCAAGTTATATTAAATTTTAAAGGGAACTGATGTAGTGGAATATGAAAAACAGTGCTTTTTTTTGTTTGTTTGTTTAATAATTTGACTGATGTTTAATTCCTTGTCATTGTCAATTCCAGCAGATTCAGTATCTCACATTACAAACAAGACATTTATGACCAAATTTAGCACAGTTTACATTTCTGTTTTTAAGCCTTGTCTCATATCTATTTCATATCTTCATAAGTTCATAGAATTTGATTTTAACATGTCAAATAATTTATCATTGGCCTGGACCAGACTTAATTTTTTTGGGTGGACTCAAATTTATTTTTCACATTTAGCTGTAACTTTAATATAAATGTTAGCAAAGGAAAGAAAGAGAATTCTCAAGATGAAGAAGTAAGATTATTGCTTTGTCCTCTGTGTCAACGTAAAATAGTAAAAACAAATACACAAAATCCATTTTCAAACCTAGCTGCTGCTGAGAGCTTTTGAATGCTGCATTCATGTCAGAGCTCAAAGTGTGACCCTTAGACTTTATGCACTTAGTGAAGGAGTACATCCTTTGTAAATAAGAGGCAGACTTCCAGTGACAGACACTTTTTAGTCCAGCATCAGTGGTAACAGCCAGACTGAATTATTTCACAAAGCTATGCAACAATAAGGGAGTTGCACATAAAGGAAACAATTTCTACTAAGCCCGGCAATTGAAGGGCCAAGGTCAGTGTCGTTCTGCAGTCTAGTCTGCTGTGAGGAATCAGGGACATTTTGTGGTGTTCATCGTTTTACAGCTACTTTGGAGTAAGAACCTGTTTTATTACTGAAACCATACTCAAAGCAATATAAGTTTTTGCTTTTAAATGGGCAGATGTTTATCAATTAGGAGATTCTCAGGTCCCAGTGACAGGATGTGGTCAGTTCACAGTTCCATTCTTGGGAAAGAGAGGAAGTGAGACAGGTCAGTGCAGTGAAAAGGGGGAGGTGGAAAGTGGCCCCAGACTGGAGAAAGGGAGGGCAGGTCTTCAGTTTTCAGCACTGGCTCACACACATTGAATTAAAGCATCTGAAGATGAAGAAGAATATTGTTCAAGTAACCAAGGTGATCACTGGACTACAGCAAAGTTACTGTCCTTGCTAATAACATTTATTGCAAGATTTGGCAGAATTCTTTATAAGAAAGTATTATTATTTCTGACCAGTAAGAATATTTCTTTGTGACTAAATGCCAGCTGAGTTGGCATCCTTCATCTGTTTGAATTCTGCTTTTTCTACCAATTGTATGGGAACCACTGCACAGCTGTATTAATCTGATGAGTACTATATGTAAAAAGAAAAAACCCACCTATAATGCAAACCCACAATAACCACCCCCAAAACAAATAAGCAAACAACCCCTCTACCCTCCACCAGGTATCAAAAATAGTGTGGCAGGAGATAACACCATCAAGGTGAAGGAGATAGGAGATGAGCGTTAAAAAATTAGGGTATGCTGAATTATCATGAGGAACTACCAGAAGGAAAACCCAACCAACCAAACATGGTTTTCAGAAAAACTCATTCAGCTTAGTATAAAATAATAAAACTCACTTTTGCTTTATAGTTACTTCATTTTTTTTGCAGTACTAAGATTAACTCTCCTTAATCAATATAGCTATAAATATACCCTACCTGAATTTCCAGGAAAAGTAGACTCACTGTATTGTTTGAATTAGTCAGTTGAGGCCTATGGAGAATCTAGTAGAGAGATACTCGTGCTAAAATAGTACAAGCTCCATATAGCAATCCTGCTATATGCAACAGGTGAATGCATGTATTATGTGTTACATATAACATGTTTTGGTAGTGGTACATTCAGTCATACTTTGCTATGACTGAAAAGTTCAATAGAGTCTTATAGGTGATACTTGGGGTTTGCTTATTTAAGGAAACTTTAATGACTTTTCATGTTTAACTTAAAATATATGGAAGTATTATTTGAGGACTAAACAATTGTATGAGCTTGAACTGGCAAAAAGTAATATAAAAATAAAGGCCTTTTTTGCCTTCGGAAAAGTTTCTTTGTGCCAATATGAAGACCTCAAAGTGGTACAGAGACTGTAAAGCTCTGCTTGACAAGAGCTGAATTAACAGTAATGTTGGATTTGTGAAGACAAATAAAACATTTTTTGCTATGACCATTAATTCAAAATGAAGATGAATCTTTCTGAGTTCAGTATGAGCAATCTGTCAGTCGGGTTCCTAAGAAGGGAGCAGACCATTTTATGTGGACCTTTCAGAGTGTTGTAGGAAAAGGTCACGTTCATCAAGGTTTTGCCTTGTAGGGCTAAATTTCAAGCTACTTTCTCCCTAATTGTCCTTGAAGACCACATTTGGCATTATTGATCATCACAGGGCTTAGAAATGCAAGATGAGTTGTAGCATTTTTAAATGCAGAAGTTTTAGCTGTATTTATTGCCTGTTGCTCTAATGAAGGCTAATTAGCGCTGCTAACTAACGCTCTCTACAGGCTGCACCACAGCTTGCTGTGTTTCTGTAATTCTAGCTACCAAGCTCAAAATATAGAGGTAGAGAAGACAAAAGACATACCGACTCCAGCCTGGTTTTCTCAGTTTTTCAGGGGAATGTATGCTACTTACTGTCTGCACAGTAAGGGAGGATGCAACCTTGTTTGTTGGTGGCCATGAAGAGTTAGTTTTCAGAGAGTTTGTAAAGGCTATAGGCTAATGTATTTTTTTTTAAGTATTTTTTATTAATTTAATACTCAGGAGGTGGACTGAGCACTAAGTAGTGGGTCTGTTGTTGCTGATGAAGCTTGTTATCATTTTACGTTTGGTTTTTAATGACTGTAGGATCTCTTTGGTAACCTTGCACAGTATGAACATTTGATAGCATTTTTCAGGAGTTGTACTTGGTATTAATAAATCCCAGACGTCACAGGAAAATCTTAGATTTTGAGAATAAGAATAGAGAAGTGGATAAGGAAGTAAGACCATTTCCTTGCATGGATTTTTGTGCTGTTTGTGGCATGACAAGTGTGGTCTGTCCTTCAGTATTGTGCAGGAGAATGGCTCAGAGCATTTCTGCTAATTCCTGTTGAGGGGCAGGAATTCGAAACAAAATTGTCTACCTGGTATCTCTTATAATTAGGAAAATGGAAGTTGAAATTGGATATAAGAGAGCAATACAAAAGTTACCAGGGGAAAAAACCTTTTACAACAAATCCCATTAAATTAATTGTGGCTGTTACTTGAGCTTGGGAAGCCTTGCAACTTTATACTGTGAAAGAGCTTTAAGTACTTTTATTACTTGTTTTCAACAAAGAAAATTTATGAAAACTGAAATTTGTTGTTGGTTAGTTGTTTTTATTAGTTATATTTTTAAGGTAATGCTGTGATAACCAACCCCTGTTAAAAATGAGTGACAGTATAAATGAAGCCACCTAAGTTTATTTGGTAGATTTTGTTGTCCATTTTGGACAACAGAGCTCACCTTTTAACTTCACAGTGTATTTCTAACTAAGGGATTCTGTGTGCTTTGGCTGACTTGAGATTAAAAGGGCAAGTTCATACTGAATCTGTTAATAGAAAAGCTCTGTTTATGCTATTATCATGCTTTCAGAAACCCTGTTCTGGTTTAGTTGAACCTAGCATTTTATACAGTACTGATCAGGAGTTACGTAGACAGAGAACATCCTTGTGTGGTTTTTAGTACAGGATTTTCTAGGTATTAATATCACAATACTTGTTTACCTAACAAATTAGATGTTTTACCCCAAAAGCTGAATTTCTAGCTCAAACACTGTGATAGCACATGGTTTTGTACATGCTGTAATATTGCATCTTGCATTGACTACAGTTAGAACTGTAGGTGTTGAGAACGTTTGGACATTAATCAAATAGAAACATGAAAATAGGAGGTGAGCTATGGAGCGCTTCAAATAGATATTTGGCACATAAGGAATGAGGTTTTACAGCATAGTCATTCATAAAAGGTTTTTCCAAGGATCTACTCATGCGAAGGAGATAACTCCTTAAAATGTGGTGAAGGATTCGTATCCACAGTCCTTATATACATTTTTGTCGTTAGAAAGCTTAATTTTCAGAGACTTTTCTTTATGGTAACTTTCACAAAGTGTAAAAAAATGTTTGAAATGGAACAGAGATTTTATTTTTATAAAATGTACTATTTTATACTTACAAAGTCGCTAAGAAGTGAGGAGCTTTTGTTCTGTCTCTTAGTTCCCATTAGATAGCAGTACACGTTTTAAGATGTCATTGTGCAGTTACCTAGGAATATTTTGTTATGTCATCACTCTTTTTTAATTACTGAGCAATAACTGTGCAGAATGAACTCTGCCCTACTTCCTTTGTCTGTTGTCAGTTTTGCTCTTTTCCCTGAGTATATTCTCTCTTTTCCAGTATAGAATGTAACATCTTGAAAAGTGATTTTTTTTCTTATTCTACCTAGAGCAGTGTAGTGACAGTGAAATCTGATGAGTTTATTTGAATTTGATGGATTATGTGTAAAGTGAAATGTTATATACAGTAAAATACAATACAAAAGAATGTATTTTCAGGGTAGGGATTTAAACAATAAACTGTATAACAAATGCAATTTATGATGATGATAATTGAACTGCTTTTGTAGTAACCAGAAAACTTCACTGATTTGTGGGTTTTATTCTAAACTAATCCTCAGTACTGGGGGAAAATGTATTTTTAATAGGCAAAGTTAATTAATTTAATACAAAACTGGAGAGTGCCCATGCTCAACTATAATGTGATGCTCCAAGTAGGAAATATGTTCATATTTCAGAAAACATTAGGATTGTTTGGTACACCTAAACCTCCTCCATGAAAACTCATTAAAGAGAGATGTTTCAGTACTTTTTTTCCAATTGTAAAGATGAGCTCATGTATATTTTTACTGTCAATATCTATATCAAACTCTGCTTTCTGAACAAAGAGTATTAAATAGGTCTGTCAGCATTCTGTTAGCCCCACTGAGACAAAATGCATCTTTACAAATATGTGAGTGCTGACTAAACAGATTTGTTGTATCTGAAGCACATTTGGAAGAAATCAATAGTTTTTCCATTTGTGGTTGTGTTACAGATGTGATGAAAAGCCAGACTTTGCTATGTAGGAGTAGTACCTTCTTGTACACAGAGTAATTAAAACAAACAAAACTGCTTATTACAAAAAGGGAAAATTGACAGGAGGAGTAGAACTTTAAAAAACAAGATGCTTAAGGATAGTGTATAGGTAAAATACATAGGAATTTATTCTGGCACCCTTACTGTGAATGTGCTTGAGCTCTGTTGCTGAGCATGATTCACAGGTTTGGAACATAATCAGGCTAGAGCTTACACTGATTTGATTACTTTATATGAAACTCATATGTGTCTGTTCATAAGGATACATTAAAGCAACAACTAGAAAGTAAATTCTTAAATATGCTAAAGGTATAGAGAAAGATCTACAAAATATTTGTGAATTTAGCTAAAAGTGGATTTCAATTGTATTGCCCAAGAGTTCCAAGCAGATTTTAGTCTCAGCCATAATTTTCAGTGGCAATCCTTTGCCATTACCCATAGCAATTACCATTTAAAATTATTAATGTTGAGAACTGCTGATCACTACCTAGGCATTTTCTTTGTCATCCCCAGGAAAGATGTCCAAAGACCGGGCTCTAAGGAAGCAGCAGCAATTGAATAATTTGGCATCAGCAGTGACAAAGCTTGCTAAGCCTGGAGATGTGATTGTGGATTTTTGCAGTGGAGGGGTAATGTATTATTTTTGTTTACATGATGCTGTTTCTTTCAGCTTTCATCTTTGCAGTTCCAGCTGGTTGCTGCTGCAAAGCAAAAGAACACATGCTGAAATTTTAGCTGCTTTCAAAGGTTCTGTCACTGGTTAGGAGATGTTTATCACATATGAGTCAATAAGAGGGGACACTGAAAAGTGACTCAAATGTTTTTCTTTACACAGGGCCATGTTGGAATTGTTCTTGCTCACATGATGCCATCATGTCAGGTAAATTCTGAATAAAAAATAAAGAGGATATGAGGTTTGGGTCTCTGGTAATCATCTTAAAAAGACATGCATGTAGGGAGAATAAATACAAAGATGTAGTTGTCGCAGCAGAGGACTTAGATTTGGAACATGTAGATTTTTAGCATGATCCCGAATGTGTGCTGTGCTTTCCTGAGAAAACAGAAGTTACAGGAAAATATAAAATATTTTCAAGCTGATTGATACTGGCAAGTATTAAATGCCTTCCATTGTTGTTGCGTTTCCTACTAATAATTTTGGAGATCTTGAGCTCTGCCACAAGTAATTTTGAGGCTTTCTCAACTAAACTACAAATTTTTGTGCTAGTTCGTGATGTACATTGATTTCTTAGTGTTATTTTGCCTTACTTTCTCCTGTGTATTTAATCTAGGTGGTGCTCATAGAAAATAAGGAGTTGTCTCTGATCCGTGCTAAAGACAGAAGTGATGAATTAGGTTTAAACAATGTTTGGTTCATTCAAGCAAATTTGGACTATTTTAATGGGACTTTTAATATTGGGGTAAGTGATTATAATTTTTCCACTTCAAAACTTCAGTGTCTGAGTTGTTCTTGAAACAACTAAAATACCTGGGAGAAGAAAATTCTGTATGTCCTTGCAGACAGGTGGTTTTGACACTAGGAGATGTACCCTTGTGTCGTGGTTTAAGACCAGTCCGTAAATTAGAACTTCCCCCCCCCCCCCTTTCCTTCTCCCCGCTCCTGGAGGAATGAGAAGGAGAATCGAAAGAATGCAACTCCCATAGGTTGAGATAAGAACAGTTTAGTAACTAAGGTATAACACAGATCACTACTGCTACCAACAATAATAGTAATGATAA
>JAVHNF010095879.1:8524-21276 GCA_034783455.1 Micropsitta finschii | reverse complement strand
GCTGAAAATTAAATGTCATCCAATGTTTAGTATTTGATACAGTGAAATATGACTTTTGAGCCCTGGGTGGAGAGCTGGGGACTGTGCGAATACTTTGAGATCCTGCTGCTGCCACGTGAAGGAGAAATTCAAAATGTTCATGCTGGAGCAAATGAGGGTGCCACAGCCTGTTCCTTGTGATGAAGTGACTGGATTAGACAGTTTCCACATAAACAGATGCGGGGAAGGTTATTAGTATCTTGAAGCACTAGTGTCAGGCAGCAGGGATGTGAAAGAAGTGCCAGGTTATAAGCCGAGACTTTTTCTCAGAATTCAAGCTGTTGCTTTTCTAGCTTTCCATCCTTCCCCCCTTCTGAGTGATCTGATGAAATTATTAGTTGATGTGATAGGTGATAAATGAAGGGGGGTGACAGTCGCATTGTCTAGAAATTAGGAGTGGGCTTTATATTTTATTTCCTTCCCAAACTGCCTCTTGCCCTTAAATCCTTCCTCTCCCTTCCTCCCTGCTTCCTCTCTTTATTATCGTCTCTGCTTATGCCCTTATCAGCATATTGTAGTCCTTGTCTCCTTTTGCCCACAGCAAGCCCTGTTGTCCCACGTGTGCTGGGCTACATATCCAGCTGCTGACTGCACCACAAGCTACATGCCCATGGGTCCTGCCATGCTGCTGGTACAACTGGCTTGGGAGCAGCTGGGCACTCAGCTGGTTTATGGGGTGAGAAGAAACTGTGAGCAAAGGGATGGGCATTCCCTCATTGGGCATTCTGCCTTATTTTGGGAAGCTTATGTGTTTTGGCTTTGAGTGATGCAGTGCAGGGAGGGTTTCTCACTTTATCAGCATGGTATGAATGTGGGGTTTTTTTTCATTTGAAAAAAGAAGTTCAAAATTTGGAAATATGAAAATGTGCCCACACACCCATGTTAGGAGTACAAAAATTTAAAAGGGATAAAGTAAGATTAAATGATAAATTCACTACATGATGGACAGAGTGACCTGGGGAGCACCCCAGTAGAGAGGGAGTGGGCAGTGGCCCTTGCACTGCTCACAAACAGGCCATGAAATCTGGGAACAGAGGGTGTAAATTACTGGAAATCTTGAGATTAGCTTGCAGGGACTGAGAGGACAAAACTTGTTAGAGATTGGAGAGGAACAGTAGAAAGGATAGAGTTGTCAGATCACATGTGTTGCTGGGGTAGGAACCAGTCGAGCTGTGCAATAAATACTGCCAAAGAAAGATTATTACAATGAGTCCTCACTCCTGCATAAACATCACCTGACAGGCTATCAGGTAAAGGAACAGATCTTAAAAAGGTACCCTTTGCTTTTTTGATTGAGAGAGGAGAGAACTATGGGTATAACAAGCACAAGCTGTTTTAATTTGGTGTTATTTAAGAGGTGATCGCTTCAAGCTTAGCAATACCTCATGGCTGTACAAGAGTCCCTGAAATCTCTGAGGCTTGAAAATGAGATGTGGCTGTTATTCAGTGCAAGAAGTCCTCCCTGAAGTCTCTCCTATTGCTGCAAGGAAACTATATGATGGCTGAAGCAAAATGATCCAATAAACATAGCCACCTGGGGAGTGAATCCCTGTGGGCAGCAGAAACAGCACCTGGACTGCTACCTTGGAACGTGAAAGCAGGTTAGATTATAAATGCTGCAATAATTACAGTATTGTTGAAGACTATTTCACTGTAAATGAAAAAGTCAGATGATACAAAGGAATCAATAAGGCTATGAGAGACTGTTCAGAGATCTGAGGGTAAAATAAAAAAGACCAATGTTGGAAGAACACTGGGCCCACGAAAACTAATGTGATGAAGTGACTGGTCAGCACTTTCAGGGAGGAGGTGCAGGCAGACAAAACAAAAAATGAATAATGGATATTCAAAGATCTGAAAGGGAAAAAGGCTCTTCCAAGTCCTTGGAGTGAACAAAATAGACATTGTGAGACAAGCAGATTAATGAAAGGCCTGGGAAATGCATAAAGAAAGTTCTACTTTGAGTAACTAAACAGATGTTTTATGTTTCTGTTATGGCTAGAAAAATGAGGCTGCATGTTGAAGAGCCAGTCAGGCTTGGTTGGCTGGGATGGTATCAAAAATGGGTGAGCCCTGGACTGGCAAAGAGGAGTGCTCATTGCTATCAGAATTCACAGAAAATGGATCCTTGCTTGGCAGGGGATCCACAGTTCTAGCCTTACCGTGTATCAGACACCAGCAAACATCTTGAATCCTCCTCCAGAGGAGAGGGTGTTTTCTGCTGAGGATTTAGTTACTGAATAGCCAAGTCGTTACTGAGACCTCTTTGCTGCAAACTGAGATGCTGCTGGTGGCTGTCCAGACTCTGGAGATCCAATAACCTGTGCCTCCATGGCCATGCTGTGACATGGCTGCAGGGTCCTTCTGTGCAAGCAGGCAAACCCTCTCCTTTGGGGGACTGATGGACTCTTCCTAGCTATGCTGTAAGCTCCAAGTCACTTAAAAGTGTCTGTCCCACTCTAAAGATCCTGTATTTTATGTGTGGCTACCCCTCTATTTTGAAAAATGCTGGACTAAATACAGCAGCAGACAAAAATCTAGCAGCACAGGCTTTGACCATGCTCCTTAGTTCCCTGACTGGAGATCTTGGAGATCTTTAACCCCCCACCAAAATGTTGAGCAGTTATGGTTGCACATAAGATCAAGGGTAGCCATATTTGGGTGTGTTGAAGTAAAAGCCCTCTAAGAATCTGGGACCTATTTGTGGGACTCTCAAGAAATATCTGCTGGCTTTTTAATTTCATCTCACTGGTTAATGCATAAACCAGGAATGTGCAGCAGTGGTGGCTGTGTGTGCTGTGTTGTGGAGCAACATCAGAGAGATGCAGTGGAGGTGCCTGCCTCACTTCTCACAGCCCTGTTTTGGAGGGTAAACATCCATCCCAGCATGCAGACCTTGAGACAGGCCTGTGCTCCAGCCTGGGTGCCTGGATGGACAACTGGAGGAATGGGGTGTGAGGGAACATGGTGGTGGGTTTCTCTGCTTTGTAAGGGCAGCCTCACTTCATCAGCTTCCCATCTTTAAAATGGAGGGCATATAAACTCCTCTCTAATTTAAAGACAAATTAACTTCTGCTTCTGAAGCATTCAAGTGACATATTGAGGAGCACCACATGACAGTCCATGAACAGATAAATTATTTTATACAGAGGAATTGGATTTGGTTAGTGTACAGTTAAGCAGAGCCTGGAACTAGATGGTAGGTAAAGGGAATGAAATGATATATTGTACAACTGTGAATTGGCACATTTATTGCACTGAACGAGGCACAGGGTTTCATCAGAAAAAATAGCTTGTGGTCTTACAATTAAAGGCAGTATTGCAAGTAGAATGGGGGGATACAGAAAATCTTAACCCTGGCATTTCCTAACATTTGAACAGGTGACTTTGCACCCACAATGTTCTTTTACTGTTGTTTTTTTTTTTTAGCATGTAGCTCAATGCAAAGCAGAAAGGGGTTTTCTTATTAAACAAAAGCAACAACAGGATGGATATCTGTGGCACTAAGCTTCACAGGAATGTAGTAGAGTCAGCAGTCCAATCCATGGTTGTTTAGTCCAGGATTTAGGCAGTTTCCAGGAAGTAAGACAACACTGTGCAGTGGGTGCTCATCAGCTGGAAGGTTAGAGAGGAACAGGTAAGGGACATGTCTCTGTATTTCACTCCCAATTATTTTGTTTCCCACATAATCACTTGCATCACTGCAAATCAGGTTAATGCATGGAAGGGTGCAACATTTTGCTAGTACCTCACACACAGTCCATGAAACAAACAGTGAGTACACCTGTTTCACTATATATTCCTTGCTTGCACCATGTGTTTTGTGCTGTCTTGCAGAACTCTTTAGCGATAAGCAAAGGTGAAATGTTAACATGAGGACAGTAGAGAAGCAAGTTGACTTTTGGTGCTTAGAAGTAATAATAGATGCTTGCCTTTCTATGAACCATGTGTCACTCAAGCTTAACCTTTACATGCTTGTGTAGGATAAGAGATAGATGAGGTTTCCAGGAGAACAGAAGGTTAAAAATAAAGAAAAAAACTTAAAACCCAAAGGCATGGAGCAGAAGCCAGAGGTCTGATTGCGTTGTGTCAGATGGCATTTGTTCTCTTCTTTGAAGTAGCTTTCATATACACAGGACAGTGTAATGCCATGGTGTTACAACCTCTTCTATTCTGTGAATCTTCAGATACTGTTTTCAGAGGAGCAAAAGATCTTCAGACAGCAAACTTAAGCCTACAGCAGTATGTCTATTTTCTTAAGCTATTGTTTCATGTTGTCTTTCAGGCAGTGCAAGACAACCAGTGTGCCAGCCAGATGAAGCTGTGCCATGCTCGGACACTCGGTCCTGCCCCTGCATCACCTCCTTTCTTGCATGAGATGCAAAACAAGAAATGATATGGGGATCAGAATGAGAAGCTCAGGTGGGCAGATCTGCTGCCCTAGTAATTACCTGGTAGCAAGACAATTTTAAACTGGCTGTAGTCTTAGAGCCACAATTGCCTTGTTGAACTATCATTAAGTGATACTGACCTCCAGGTTTCTGCGTACCATGGGATGCAAATTTCTCCAATGGATGGGTTAGTAGATGCAATGGAGAGAATTTTAAAATGAGTTTATACAATAATTAAGTATCCCCAGGGTGGCAGATATATGCAAGTAAGGAGAACTGCAGGATTAGGGCTGCACAGGATAAAACAGTGCAGATGCCTGGGACATGCAGATACATGTCTCATTCAGGACTGAGAGGCATCAAGCTGCCACAAATCCCTTCCCTCTTCTCAGTGTTAACAGATGCCTGGTTCTAAAGTTCAAGTTAGACCCTTCCTTCCCTCAAGGGGCACATTTTATTACATCTGGAGACATGAGCGACTCTAATGTGGTAAGGTGTGGGGACTCTAGTATATGCTGAAGTTTCTTTGCCCCACAAAAGCAGTGTAAATGAAGACCTGAAGTGAGTGAGAATGTAATGCTGTGCTGCATAAACTAGTTTAAAGCAGAGCTGCTCTGACTCCTTCAGCCTTTCTGCCCTCAATTTTATGTTCCTACCCTTTGTTTTTTTGCTGCTGCTTGTAAGGTCATGGCATGAGATCTGAACTAACTCCTCAGCGAAAGAAAGATCTGAATGCTCCTGAAGCTTTTTCTTTTTAGTTTTATGCAGTTAGTTTAAGCTCCCCAAAAAAGTTCTGGAGCTGCGGGGGTACCAAATCTGGTGCAAGGGATGGAACAACAGCACAGCTGGGGGCAGAGGTGCTGAATTCAATGCTGGGCTGTGGCACAGCTGACTTGGATCAACCTCACCTACTAAGAACTCAGGGCTTCATTAAATATTGAGTGCTTCATGTTAATTCTGGCCATACAGAAGTGAGCTATATACAGCCCTTGATTGCAGACTATGCCTAGACAGTTGTCTAGCCCAAAGATATGCCTGTAAGTCTCTATTACTCCCACTGATCCAGAATGAAAAGCACCCTAGACCTTGCCTCCGACTCCCAAAACAGTCCTTTGCAGTGTTTGCTGTTGCTTGTGTGTGTTGACTTTGAGCCTTTTGTGTTCATCATATGGGATGGTAAGAGGCTGCAGTATAAACATATAACATGCTTATATTACAGGGATTGTACAAATTAAAATTAATTCCAGGAAGGTTGGGAAAGTAACAGGAAAAGGAGATGATGGTGAGATAGTGGAGGAAGCAATAAAAAAAAATTAATAATCCAGGCCATCTTTGTAGGTCAGCCAGTATATTTGCAGCTACTGTTGAGAGATGAGTGATTGAATGATACCTATTTTCACCCCGGGTCATAGATTACAGAAATGTATACAAGTACAATTATCTTCACCCAGGTGGTAAACATTTGGACAGTTATCAAATATAAAAGTTGTTTATGAATCAATTTTTGCCTCCTTAAATTCAGCTTAAGTATCCTTGCAGCATACCAAGCACCGAAACCAGCCTGACGGGTTACACAGGGGTTACATTTTGCATCTGGAATACTGCATGCAGCACTCCTCCTGGAGAGATGCTGTCAGACATCTGCTTTTGGGACGAGGAAGGAAAAAGCAGACATGGGAAGATGTATGCTTCTTCCCTCAAAATATAATCCTAAAAGCTATGTTCTTTAAGGACAGTCCTTGGTTACAGTGCAGATAAATCTACTTATGCTCCTTGTTTTCATTGTTATTAGTAGCATAAGCTCTAAGGGTAACAGGGACCTGGCATTTTCTGCTAGGCTAAATCCTTTGGTCAGCTCTCAGCTTTAGCTATGCAAATTCCTGATGTGAAAACTGCAGGGATTTGTCTGCATACAGGCATTTAGAATTTTATTAGCTGTAAAATTGTCTGTAATGAGGACTTCATTCCAGTCTCTGAAGAACCTGTGCTGGCTGCTGTCAGGAACAGAACGTGGAGCTGGATGGATTGGTGGAGTAATCTAGTAATGCAAATTCTTCATATTTAATCGAGAGAGCATCTACTCTGCAGTCCCAAATGCTTCTTGGCAAAACAGTCTGGCAGTGCTGAGCTCTGGCAAGATGGCAGTACTGCTATTTCTCCCAGAGGACCAGAACCAGTACCTCCCCTGCCCTCTGGGAAAGGCTAAGAATGAAAGTCTGTTGGGAGCCCAATCTCACATTTGTAGAGGCAGTTACTGGCTGGGGTTGCAATTGACCCTCTATCCCTTTTTCATCTTTGCTTTTCCCTTCCTTTCATGTGTTTGTGTGATTTTCAGGTGAGCTGGCCAGAGGAATTAAATTAGCTGAAAAGTAAACATAGGAGAAGAGTCTGGTGCTTGAACATAATGCACGTTGCTTCCTCCACATTTCTGGCTACCCCCAGGGAAGCCAACTCTACCTTCCACATGACTTCCTGAAGTGCTGGGCAATGAAATAAACAACATGCAAGACGGCTTAGGAACTTAAGTTAAATCCATGTCTATGTAGTAAACTGCCAAAGAAAGGCACATGTTATTCACAAATACAGGGTGAAACTGTTAAAAGTCAATCATATGCTACTTACTAACTGCAGTAACAGTTACTATTTCTGTGCAAGCAAACCACAAAAAGAATTCCACCTTGTGGTTAAATTAATGAAAACTGAGACAGATAACAAAACAACTTGCCTGGGACTACAGGGTGTTGAAGATGTAGTTTACTCACAAGTCACTCTGAACTTGTGAGCCCCTGCTGTATGTCTGCTTTCCTGAGAAAGTGCAGCATTTCTGCACAGGAGGGAGTGTGTCCTCAGGGAAAGGCAAAACCTCTGAGAGCAGGAAAACCAGCTAGAAATAGCAGCACTACAACAGATTTAGTCAGCTATGAAGATACATCTGTTGTATGATTTTTTTTTTTCCCTAAATGTTTAACCCTGTTAGAAGCTACTGACTAATAAAACTGTAGGAGGAGGGAGATATTTTTTAACTGACCATTATTACAAGTGTAGGAAGGAACCTTTGCTAAAGATGCCGCTGGTGCCATGTATTTTGCTGGAGGGACAAAGTGACATCTGCTTTATCAAGACGCAGGAAATGCCATTTCCCATCTAGTCAGGGGCATCAAGCCAAATACTGGTCTCAGTTGTCAGCCAGTCAATTATTTGACTACTGATGTACAGACAACTTGTGTTTGTGGATCGTCCTCCAGCTAGACTGCAATGATTACATATACATCTGACAGTCAGTCTCAGGCTTATTTTCAGCCTAAACCTATCACTTATAACACAGAGGGCTAGAATCGCTGAAGTGAATTGTTCCCGACTCCCCTGTTCAAAAAATTTGATGTGCAGTGATAAGTTTGCTCAGGTCCTTGTTCTGTGTTTCAGCAGAGAAAAGAACCAGTTTCTTCTTCTCAGTAAGATGAAAGAAGTAGCATTTTTTTTTCCATTATATCCCAAAATAAATTAAGTAAGGTTTTCTGGCAATGGTACTCATTTCACCCCTGGTTTTGGACAACATTATTCATCCTGAGAGACCAGCTCTGTCTGTTGGCTGGAGGATCCAGCTGCTTGTCATGTTAGACCATGTGGAGACTGCATCTGAGTCCAGCTGCATTGCCAGGACCAGTGCCCTAGGGACTTAGCACAAAACCACTTTGATCCCTCCCTGTGACAGGGTTTTTGCTAACAAGCCTCCAGACACTTCAGTTGGTATGTCATCGCCCTTGCTAAACTAGAACAGAAGGATGAAACAAAAGTATAGCCAAAGACCTTTAATAATATCAGTTGAAGGGGAACAAGTAAAACATCCCAGGTGAGGCACTGCTGTAAAAAGCCATAGCATTGGCCACAGACTGTACAGAGGACAGAGAGGCTTTCTTTCTGCTGCTTTTTTCTCTTTTCTTGTATTTCTCTTCAAAGATGAAAGAAAGGATAGGAACTATGGACTGCAAATTGCAATGAACAAAGCTCTTAACATTCTTTAAATAGCTGGAGAGGGTCAAAGTAAAGCAAAAAAGTCTGAAATGCATAGAAGAGAGAATGAACCTGAAAAGTCGTAACACATTTTATCCTGAGTGGCCCCCTGCAAATTGTACCTTTCAGTGGTGACCTGATTAGTTCAAGTTTTCCACACACTTAACAGGGACTAAATTACAAACCTCGTGTACAAAGTCACAGGATTTATACTTTTAATTCTCACCGTTACAGAGCTGCAAATATACCCTATTGCTTTTACCTTTTAAAATCCAGACTGTGTATGCAGTGCGCATGTGAATTGTGCAGTGAGGATCTGCAGTGAGGATTTGCTCAAAACATCCATCACCTGGTTCTCTTGTGCTAGGACAATAAGTTAACTAATACCTTGCTTTGATGAAGCACTCTGGTTAGTGAATGACTTGCAGGTAGTATTGAATTTTATGCAAAACACCTGAAATCCAATGTTTTTACAATCCAAGTGCATTATCAGAGCAGAAATCAGACTAGCTGGATTGTCAACAAGGCAGTATGTGATTAGCATTAGCAGAGCAACTTTCAGTAGATCATGTAAATGAAGCAGGGAGGGCAGCAGGGCCAAAATCATTGTCTTAATGAATAAAACCCCTGTTTTTTACATTATTTTGTTGCTTAAAGAAAAAGAACTGTGAGGGAGAGACAGAAATAAAATGCAAGGCTTTGTCTAACATGCCCAGCCATGCTCCTCCCACTTCTGAAGAATAATTTTGCAGGAGACAGGCAATTTGATCTGAAAGCCTGACTCTGCATCCAAAGGCATCGGAAGTTTTAACATTTGGAGACTGGAATTTTGTGCAATCAGATAGCTATACAGCATAACCATCTCAGAAGAGAGTAGAAACCTCTCAGAAGGTGTTTAAAATCTAAGTACATCAGCTGGGCTGTGATACTTAAAGGATACAATACTTAAGTGTCTATTTCTTAAAGAAAAGCTTCCTAAAAGTCTGGGACAGCAAGGCACAGATAACTTTTCAGCAGTGTAATAAGGCTGATCAATTCATGTTGTCAAGTGCCATCCAGTAGTTACCTTTACTACTTATTATTATTAATAATGTTGTTCCACATTATGAGCATTAGTGAAAAATGACTAGGCATTAGGATCTGTGAAAACCAAGCAGTGGATAGTTTGTCTCTAAAAAGCTGATGTTTCTGGAAATGTGCCTTTCACTTTGTTTCCAAGACTTTTATTTGAAAATTATTTCATTTTTTTAAAAACAGCAAGCAAGCAATCAAGTCTCCTCTTCCCTTATCACCCTCACCAAAATATTTTTATCTATCTTCCTATTTGCTGCTCTTTGGAACTGTGGAATGAAGAAAGCTTCTTGAAGCTGTAATCCATCCTTGCTGTGCCTGACAAAAGGAGCACATGTTTCTCCTGACATTCACTGGTTTTGTCTCCTCTTTGTTCTTATCAACATTCTGTTTTCCATCCAGAGCATCTCTGTGTTTTTAAGCTGGGTAGTATTTGCATTATGGTTAAAACAACCCAGAAAAGTGGGATTGCTTGCGTTATGTATTTCTCAGTGAATGGCACCCTAAGAAATATTTTCCTTCCAGAGCTCCCAGCTGTCCTCTTGACAGGAACTCTTGTGGCAATGAGTGCAAATAGCTCAGTAAGTGGTTCTAGGGTAAATGTGAAAACTCTCCCCCATGCCAAAGGGAGATTTCTCAGGAGCATTTCACAATGTCACTCTCCACAAACATCAAGCCATGCCTGGTGGCAATCAGACTAACATTGCCTCGATGTTTCTCTTCTCTTGATAGTACTTTGATGGATTGTTTAGTTGTGTTCTTTGTTTTTACTTAATGCAGCATTTGCAGGGTTTGTTTGTGCTAGCTAGGTAGCAGTGTGCTCACTAATGTATTAGCCAATCTTTCCTGCTTTCACAAAGCTGGCATAGAACCAGCTTTTGTACTGTGCTTACAGTACACACTGATCAGAGCTTACGTCCTTGTAATTTTATTTTGCACTATAACATGTGGGCACATATCAATTGTTTCAATATTCCTAAAGGCATTGTATCATCCCTGCCTGTCTGCTCTAGCTGTAAAGCAAACCAGCGCCATTATATACTGCCCTCCAATATAAGCCAGGTGATTCAACTTCACTGGCAAGAAACCAGTTCAGGGAACATCTGAAATATATTAGTCATGTCACTGAGCTGTCCAATATTGTTATGCAGCTAAAGAAGGGAAAAAAATTGCACCTGAGAAGCCAGACTCATGTTTCAAATAACCTTGAAAAAGACCCTGGTGACATTCAGTAGTAGAGAAGAGAGGAATAGCTAACTCTTCCTTATAGGTGCACCTCATTCTTTGGCATGAACCAAACAGTTCCCCTTCACGGGAAGACTCTTGACTCATTTTCCATTAATATAGATGTATTTATTAGTTCCCTCCTGCTTGTTCTAGCCTGGTGTCAGAGCCATCAAACAGCACCGACAAAAGTAGAAGCCTTCAAGAGCAGAGGGAGTTCCTGTTCTTCCCATCTCTAATACATGTAGGTTGATGCCCCTTTACCTCTTGGGTTGTACCCTGAAAAGGCACCTCAGCATTAGCTGAGAAACCTTGCCTATTGTCCTGGTCTTCCAACTGTGTAGTGTACATTAGATTTCCTTCTTTCGGTGAATAGCAAGGTGCTTGGTAGCTTACTGTCTCTCTGTGAAGTCTTTTGGCACTAAGTCACTGCTTTATTTCCTCTCTTAGGTTCTGTTACGTGCTGCTATGTTTCTGATCATGCTTTTGCAAGACTCCAGCTTTTTGTTAAATTGACTGTTCTGGAGAATGAGCATCCTTTGCGAACAGTTGTTTATAGACAATAGCTGAGTCAGCTGAATTTCTAGATAATAATAATTGCAGAGAATTTGCATTTAACTAGAAAGTCTGATTTTATGTGAGCTGGAAAAGTTTTTTTTCCTTCTTTCCTCTGAAATACTGTGCATGTTCTCATTTTAAGTCTGAGAGAATCTAAATTTGCTCTCTCCTGGCTTTTGAAGGGTAGTCAGCAAGACATCAAGGCTTGATGGGGAAGAAAGCTCTGAAATGAAGGAAGAGAGAGAGACTTACAAAAGAAAGTTACTTGTCTGTGTTTACTTGTTTATAACAGTAGTCTGCAGTGTCTTTGAGGCTACATTTACAAAGCTAAGCACAGGAAGCATACTGTCCTGTGAGTAAGCTGGATGTGAGTCAGCTCTCACATAAGAGGCATGTAACTCATCATGTTTTTGTTAGTCTAACTGTTGTGTCAAGTGAATGTTGCTGCTGCTGCATTGCTTTTTACTGGGAATGTGGTCATGGCTGCCCAGAGCAAAGCACGGGCTCAGCAGGCTGCATACCCTGTGTATGTGTGGACATGCACAAGAGGGACAAGTGCCTTGCACATGACTTTTGTTATTCACACAGCCTTTGCAAGGGGATTTAAAACTGGCGTGTGTTGGCTTCTGCTTTGGGATTGCTTTCTTCTGCCACAGTTGGGCAAGGACAGACTCTCATTTACACAAAGGCCTCTGTGAGCAGCAGGCCCTAACTTTTTTAGTGGAAGTACCCACAGACAAAAAAAGGAGTTCTACTTTTATGCTTTTGTGTAATGTAGGCTTTATTCCTCAAAGGCACTTACCTGCTGATAAGAACAAAACTCTACATGCAACTGTCTGTTTCTGTCAGCATCTCTAGAGGTGATATCTGCTCTGTGCCCTCCTGCCTCCAGATGCACTGACAGCTGGGAGCAAGTCATCACGAGGAACCCAAAAGCTTCCTTGATCTGTCATGCTGGTTACCCGACTGGAAGGACACAGCAGTGAGGAAGCTGTTTGGAAGAGAGATTCTGAATGTCAAGGTTCTTCCTTTTTGGTAATGGCTTGATCTGGGTTGAAGTGCTCTAATTATTCAAAATTTTGCAAACATAACTGTGTTTTTATGAATTTTTTTTTTTTTTTAATTTTTTTTTTTTTTACCTTTTTTATTTCTTTGAGGGAGAACTGGCTGGGTTCTTCTTACTTTCCAGATCAAGAACACATTAGGAAAATGGTGTGAAATTCAACTTCCTTCTCTTTCTTACTTTAAGGCAGTTGTCCTTGAATGTTTTGTGAAATGTAAAGCTGTATTTCTTTACTCTGGTTTAACTCTGATGGTATAATGGCTCCCCTTCCACAAAATGTTAACACAGAAATATGAGTATAAAGGTCCTACAAACTTATGAAAAGCAGCAACAGACTTTCATGTCACTCCTTGCTTTACCACCTTAAACACCAATTGAATGGAAGCTCTGTCACA
>JAVHNF010095855.1:0-13414 GCA_034783455.1 Micropsitta finschii | reverse complement strand
AAAAGCTGGTCTGCTTCTTGTGTGTACCCCAAAACTGTCTGGTTTTGTGGCCGAGTCTTGTACAAGATAGAGAAGAAACCACAATATACACACAATAGGCAAACCATAACAAGCCTTTTAACCTTCAAAGACTATTTAAAATATCTTTTCAGAACTTGACATGTGCTTTTATACTCATTATTTTAAAATTTTTACATATAAATGCAATACTTTTTATATTCAGTTTCTGTACTTACAGTAATTTTGCCCAGTAGATGCAATATTCCTTGACTTGTAAAGAACCTAATGACTTAGCCTAATATTTGGTGTTCTACACACTACAGCCAAGTGGGTGAAAAAAAAGAGACTATTAAAGTTCTGCTTACAAGATCATTTTAAACCCCATTTTACCCTTGGGCTTGTGGCTCCGTTGTTGCCAGTAGTTATTCAGTAGTACAGAAATGGTCTTCCAGGTCCATACTGTTGTTAAGATGTCTGGTAGTTCAGATATATTATCTTCCTGAACTTTTTCCTGTGGGGTGATATTGTTACATTTATTGGCTTTGTGAGCTGTTAATCAATTTTCATGCTATTAACAATATCTCAAGATTTTGATAAAGCTACGTTTAGAATGTTTCAGTATGAAACTATTATAACTGTTCAAGTCTAGCTGTGTTAAGTCTGCTGTTAATTCTGTATACATAGAAATTGAGTCTGTGTTCAGAATGTTGTTATAGTTCCAACTATAGGAAGAAAAAGCATAAAAAAGCATATTAAGTGCTCAAATTTAGCAATGCCTTTTTCTTACTTTCTTTTGTTTGGAACTGCATTTCAGAATTCAACACTAGCATAGTCTTTAATAAACTGCTGCTGATGTTTTTCCTAATTATTTGCCCGAGGGCATCCCACAACTGTGTTAATAATGGTATTCTGTACTTCTTTTCATTGCACAGACTTGTAAGATCAGAATGGTTACCTGAAAAGACATGAACTCAATGCATATATCAGAGAATTCCCCATATACAAAATTTTAATGCGAAGTGAAACAAATTATCTATTGGAAGTAAGCTACCCACTTGTTGATTGAATGACTCCATTGAGGTGTCCATCTTGAAACTAAGATGCTCTTCAATTATTAACCATATTATTTACTTTCTTTCAAAAGCAGCTGTGTTTATGAGTACTGAACAAATGTGTATACTTTCCTGTGCCAGACTTTTGACTTTGTTTTCAAGCACTGTACTGTGGGATTGAGTGGCAGCTTTGTTAGAAAAAGAAGTATATTAGGGTTTCTACTTAACCCTTTTAGGACTGAACGACTTCTTCCCTTTAGATGCTGTAAATTAAATGACCAGTTCTAACTTTGTAAGCATGCTGTGTTCAGCACTGCATTTGCCCCATCTGGAGGTGCTATGCTAATGATTTCTTTCTAAATCCTGTAGCATGTGTATGCATTCAGTCTTAAAAGGGTTATTTTTACAAACTGTGCACCTGTAAAGTTTCTTAGCAATAAGATAGAAAAATGAGCAAGTTTTTACCATAATTTTGTAGAATTAACTGCTCAGTTCCATATTTCATCAAGACAAACCCTGCAATATGGGCAGTTTTGAGGATTAAATAAAAGTGAAATGTAAACCACATAAAAGTGTTTTTGTCAAGTGTACTCTGTGTGTGCGTATGTGCATATACTATTGGGTTTCATGTTTTTTTTCCCTAAGGAGAAAATGCCATGTTACTGTTGATGTGACAAACATAATTGAACATCTGTACAGTGATTTAAAAGTAGTTATGATTTGATCAGGTGTTGAAGCTTGCCACACTTTTGTGGATTTTTTCAATGTTAACCAAGGAATATGGCTTTTATTTTCTTATTTGTGTGAACAAACAGTGAGGCCATCTATGGAGCCAGAACACCACAAAAGAAAACCAAGCCAGGAGTGGAAAATTCAGCACTAGTTGTGAGGCTATGCACACTGGACTCCACTTAAACGGGCTATGGAATGTCCACCCAAAAATCTAAATCGATTTCGCTATTGCTTGTATTATTGCTGGAGTTAGATAAGAAACTGTTTATTTCCATAATGTAACAACAAAAAAAAAAAAAAAAAAAAAAAATCCAAAATAACCGAAAACCAAAACCAAACCAATGACTGGTTCACTTTATGTTATTTATTAAATAAGGAAAAAAAAAAAAAAGAGAACTGTTTAATTGTTTAGCTACTTTATTATTGTAACTAGTATACCTGACTTGTTTTCATCCTTTCCTTAGCTGCAGGCTGTCTGTTATTTCTTTCAGTTGCCTAATAATTAGAAGTAGAAATCTAGCAAGCTGGTTTATTTCTTTCTTTGACAGAATACTGTAGTAGGCCTATAAGGAGCTTGAAATTATGCACTCTTCTAGTTTGCAAGTGCAGGTGACACAGTCACTTGAAAAAAATTTCTGAGATGGGACATGGACACAGCAAAGAGAGAATCTGGAATGGCAAAAACCTACTAGTACTAGTTTTGTGTTAAACTAACCCAAAAATCACTGGTTTATCCATACGACTGTGAAGGGGCCAGAAGTGGTTGTTAAGAAAGTGTGGTGAGAGCAAGAGAGGTGTCTTTGGAAAATGTAGATCATTTGACTAAAAGAAGCATATTACATATTTTTATTGAGACATCTACAGAGGTGAATGCCATTGTTATTAGGACACATAAAGCCATCCGGAAACAAAACACTCGGAGAGCTTCTGCTGTTTGAAACAGGGACAGTATGGGCAGATTACATCTTAAAATGATTTTGCAATCATATACTGTTAAAATTCAGAGTAGAGGATTAAAAGGGGAATGGTGTGAAATTATTTGGCTACAGGAGAGGATTCATTTGGAGGATTACATGCAATATATGCTGTTTCAGGAGCATTCAGAATTACAGAACTGGGACAGGTAGTTTGCCTTTCTCAGTGGCATGTGTAGATTGGAGTTGCATGATTCTGAGAAGGATAGAAACCACCTGTATGTGGTCAGTTAGTGTGTCCATAAAGGATATTTAGTTCTGATACCCAGTAGCACATTCTTAGCGTGAGGCCAAAAGCATTGAGAATTAGCCCATATTACTTATTTTCTCAAGTATTTATCGGTCCTTTTGTATTGAATATCAGCATGAATTATGTATGCTAAAGATAAATAAGTTGAGGCAGTCTTAAGGAAACTTGCAAGGTAACTGCTGTCTGAAAAAGATCTGATAAAGCTGCCTGAATTTGACAGCTTTCAGATCCTGTGTCATCTTCAAGTAAGGAAAATGATGTTTAAAAGCTTGCTGTCGCCTTTTCCGTGCCCTATTGCCTTTGTATTCTTGTCTCGGTTCCCTTACTTTTCATGCAAGGGAACTTTTCCAGATCCTTAATTAGTTTCTAGTTTTCCTCTGAATGTGTAAATTTTGCTGCATAATTTAAGAGAAAGGAGTCAGTGTTAACTAAGGTGAACTATTAACTTGTGAGACCAAGTGCTGTCATCTCTGCTGTTTCTACTGTTGTGCTGTGGGATGGAGGAGAAAGAAATGTTCGTTGTTTTTTAAGCTGCTTGTAGATACGTTGAATGGAAGTTTCTACAGACCTGGCCTTAGTGATCAGCAGCTCTTCATCTGAAGGTGGCACATGTAATTTGGAACTATACAAAGGTGCCTGTGAGTTTTCATCTGAATGTAGAAATTCTTTGCTTATTACTCACCTTTTAATTATATTTCTTGTCGTGTTGCCCCCTCACCTGTGTTCATTAAAACCTTAAAATCATCTCTGCTTTTAACTGAAATACCATTGTTCTACTTGCTGATTTGTTCACTGGGAAATTTGTCCTTTTCTACCTCTGCAAATTCCCACAGACATGTTTCTCAAGCAAGATGGGACCTTGTACCGTTTGAGCTAATTCTGTGCCCTGTCTCCCTCTCTTACTTTCTACTTCAGCTTCTCCTGAGTGTCTTGACTTTGGGGCCTTTGACATACAAATAAATAATAGCAGCTGCATTCATTTGTTCATTGCTATGCCCATACTTTAAGGTATTTATAATAAAGTGTTCTCCATTTGCCATCCTGTACAGAAGGAAGGATTTCATTACAGAAACCACAGCCTTACAGACCATATCATCAGCATATTGTTAAAACCTTCATAGTTCTGCTTCAAGATTACAAATATATAAAAAGTAGAAGCACCGAACTATACATAGTCTGTTTTCTACCTGGAAATTGTCTAATAACCAAACATTCAAGTAGTCCTTAATAGCTCCAAGTGAGTTTAATTCTGGTTTGAGCCCAGTGACTCTTTTTTGAGTGAGTCAGTGTGTTCTAGTGTTTCTTCTTGATTTTGTTAATTCTGATAAATTCTATGTAATCTGTTTAGAACTAATCCAGCCAAGGTATCTGTGCTGTGAAATGGGATGTGATCCTGAGATCCGCACTGCTGTCTTCATTACACATGGCAAACATGACAGCAGTGACTTCAAATGTAGGTTTTTGGTCTCCATCTGGATAACTTTGCATGATACTTCTGTATGTGCATGTGGTTGCATTGTTAGTTCAGTGTGAACTCTAAATATTTCTTACCTGCATAGGCATGTCTCATGCAGCACCATAGAGATACACACACAAACTGCAGACACAAATGGTAAGTTTGCATCTTGTTAGCTTCCATCTTTTGTTTTTCTCCCCAGTAATCTGTTACTGTGATGTCTTAAATTATGTCTTTTTCCTATTCTTGTAGTTTTTTCTGTTTTGGTTTATTTTGGTTTTCTTTCCAATTAGGTGTGCTTCGAATTCCGTTTCAGTTCTCTCACTGCCAACAATCCTGTTTTGTGGAAATTGGCAAAGGGCAAATAGTGGATTCATGGTAATGTACTGCCCTGAAAACCATAATTGGGAATTCACGAAAAATGTGAGAGATTCAGCAACATTATTAATTTTAACATGTAAGAAATCAGGTTAAGAAATGCTATATCTGATTCTTTAGATGTATCATATCTTGGTCCTCATGAAAGGTTGTTTCTGTGCTTTGCCCTTGAAAGCAAGAATTTTAAATTTCTCATGCTGTTTAACTTAGTTTTGTGGAGTTCTTTGCAAGACTGAGAAAACAAGCACCTTGACATATAGACAAGGCAACTTACCTCTTGAAGTCAATGCAATTTCTGCCACAGCATCCGCTTTCTTCTTTTGAGGGAAAAAAGTCAGCAATCCCATTGTTTCTTCAGCCTGATCAGATTTTATGGGTGGTAGAGCCTGATCTGTGTGACTATTTAAGTGGTGTGATCAAGTATAGTTGCTAAGGTGGCACAGTCTTGTAGCCTGCAGCAATACAAAGCAGAATATCTTGCAAAACCATTAAAACCCACAAAAACATTAGAATCTTTTATTGACAAAGTAGGCAACTAGCACAAAATTCCAGTTAAAGAAGGAGTTTAGTTTCTATTTTTTCCAAATGAAAACACCTTGTGGCAGTGCTGTGCAGATCTCTGATCAGTTATTGCAAATTTCAGAAGAGTTCCTAGCAAATTAAATAATTTCTGAAAGGCCTGATGTGGATTAAACTCTGTGTGGTCATGTGTATCTTTTTTGACAGTCCTTTTGCTGCTCCATACTGCTTTTTACAGCATGCCAGGGTTTAAGGAGCCATCAGGGTTTTGGACTCTGCTTGATGTGATGACCTCAGTTGTAAGACTGATGTTTATGTCATTTTCCCTGTTCCTTACTTTCAGAAAGTTTTAGACTTTTAAATCTAAATCTAATCTTACCTTGGAGATTCAATAGACGTAGAAATGGAGCAATGGTCCAAAAAAAAGTTTATTATTTATTTAATTTACATGTAATGTGGATAAGGAAAATACTTTTTCTGATTTTGGGAGTATAAATGCAATTGGTGTTTAAGCTTTCAAATACAACTGCACTTTCTACTTTACTGGTTCATTATTCAAGTTAATTTTATGCTATTTAGTCAAAAATGTTACATGATTTTTTTACATGTTGGTTTATATTCTACCTTCAGATACGTTGGCTCTTGAGCTATCATGAGCCAATTGTGTTTCATCCTAAAAATTTATAATTAGGTGTCTTTATATCCTGGACTACTTTAAAATCAGAGATTTAAATGATAAATTTTGATAAAATTCTGCTTTTGCACAACTTCTTACTGTCATCTGATGGGTAAACTTGGAGAAAATAGCTATCAGCTACCAATATAAATGTGTTAAAATAGGAAGCAAAAAAATCCATGTCCCCACACTGGACATGAGGATCGTGAAACAATAAACTGGGCTTACCACCTGCATGGGGTTGTTTTCAGAGCAAGGAGAACATTTAAATACATTGTGCAGTCATAGCTTTTAAAAATTACATATGAACCTCTGTTTGCAGCTTGTTCCTCCAGCTACCTTGAGGACACAGTTGTGAAATATGAGCAGAGTTCTGCTATTCATCTGTCAGGACCTGAGAAAAAAGAATTAACCAGGTTCACATTATATTACAATCTAACCTTTTTTTTACCTGTACTTTCATTCTGTTTCAACAAGTGAATTGTTTGCAGCTGGTCATATTAGAGTGAACACTAACAATATTGATGTTTATCTTGTTTTTCAGTTAATTTGATATATATGGAAGCATTTCTTTCTTTTAAAAATGATGGGGCTTTTTTTTCATTAGCTAGCCAGCTAGTGAAGTGTTCTCTCTGCAAAAGCACTATGGCATGTGCGATGCAAATTGGACACTTCTCATTCGTCTGATGCAGGAAATTCACAGTCCCAATGCAGTAATATCCTGATGCAAAGGACATTTGCCCAGGTTCCAGATGAGGGTGAAAATGAAAGAGTTTAGACGTTAAATAAAACATAAGTACTGCCAAATTATGATGTAAGATGGAAGGAGAGAGCTAACAGCAAAGGTGAATGCCAGCTTTTAAGCAAGGCTGCTGGAAATTTCAGGGTTGATGTGAGTTATGAATCATGTAATGTATGCAGCCATTATGAAAGTCAGAGTATTACTTGTCATATAGGCCAAGAGGAGATGCTGTTAGGGGTTTGTTCCACTGGCCAACAGTGCTGCTGACTCAGAAGGAGGAATGATGACACATGAAACCCTTCTGCTGAGTACCAGCTAAGGTGTCTCCTTGATGGCCAGGACTTATGAATCATTTTATTCTAAAACCTAACAATGTAAAATGGGAAAAATCAAATAAGAGGTGAATGGTAATAGCAGTGCAATCAGCTGTTGGGCTCGAGCAGAACTGAGTTACAATCTGTCGTTCTCCAGCAATTCATTTATTGTCATCAGTAAACAGCCAAGAGCTGAGGTACAAAATATCAAATCATATACGTGATACCTACTAGGAAAGCTTGGGCAGGTGTGCTGTCCAAGTTGAAATAATCTTGAATTTACACAATCTTAATCAATTTGATGTATTTCAGAGCTGCATACATCAAGTTTTTTAAAAAGTAGACAAGGGTAAAAGTAATAATAAAATCTGGTCAAGATACTTGCTTTGCATACAAAGTTGGGACATCTCACTGAAGTACAGTAACAGTTTCTCTAGATATTTCTAATCTGTTTTCCCTGGTTTTCCAGTTAAGAATAGTTTATAGGCATTGATAAAACCCCTGCCCAGAGGCTGTAAAGTCTGTTTTCCATGTAACCTTTCAGTGGGTTTGTTTCACCTGGAATAGGGCAAGCCGAGGTTTAAATCCTTTTTCCGAACCAAGAACAGAAAGAACTAAAACCTTCTCCCTTCTCATCTTAAATCAGAAATTCTGTCTTGGATTAGAGAAGCTTTCTCCCTGCCAGAAAGGATTCATTCTGAGTGCCTCATCTCCATCAAAAGTTCTTTGAGCAGATAGTTTTATAGGAAAGCTCCTGATGAACTCTCACTTAAGTGAACTTCTCAGCTGAAGTTGAACTGCAGAGTTCTTCAAGGGGTGAATTATATCCCTGAGACAGAGTAATATGAATGATTTGGTGAGCACAAATGCAAAGCCAAGTGATGTTAACTGAGCCATCACCTTCAGTACTCTAGGTCCTTGATCAGGGTCTGGGCACAGAAGACCATAAACAAAAATGGAAGGGATAAGAATGGATTTGTGTTCAAGGGAAACTGGGGGCTACTGGAATTTAAATTGTCCAGAAATCTCCTACTGGCTGTTTGATGAGAAATATGCTGGGTTTCTACTTGCCAAGCCATCCAAATCAGTCAGCTGAATCAGCTAAGCTTTTGAATGGAATGATGCAGGAATCTCAGCTGACAGGCAGAGCTAAAATTTCACTTCATTAGAAAGGTGAAAGAAGAATCGTTGCCTTGTAACTGCTACAAACTCTCCAGCACCTTACTACAACACCAAAACTGTTCTATCTGCTAAAAATAACCTGAAAAAATAAAATAAAATAGTAAATGCCTGCACTTTGGGCCTCTTGGAGATTCTACATCAATGGCCTTCTGAGCTGCACACCACCCCAGAAATCAGTGTTTGTGGTCAGAAGTCCCACTGGATACACCTGAGTATAGGATTCTGAGCTGATGTATTTAAGACCAGTAGGAACAAACACTTAAAAATAAATATACAATCTTGTTTCATATACCCAGAGAAAAGGGAAGTTGTGCTTATTGTTACATCCTTACCCAGGTAAATTCTCATGGATGACAACAGATTCTGCAAATGTAAGCCCCAAATTGTTCACAACAGCTGCTGTTTGGGAACAAACGGGATTAGATGGAACTGACCCCAGGCTGGGTTTGAAGCAGAAGTAGCTAATGGAGTATAAGGGGTTTCCATGTCATCAGCAGTACCTCGAGTATTCTGCACCCTTGTTTAGACCATTTCTTGCAAGAATTATCCCTTTCTGAAGATTTCTGTTGCAGGTCCACTTACCCAGGCCAAAAGACATTTAAATGTCTGTATTTTAAACTAATTTCCTCTTACTTCAGTACAATCTATGTACTCATTCAGTGGCCTGAAAATTCTGCTCCTGTTTCACCAGGTGCCAAAAACTTTAATCCACTCTTACCTTGTTCCACCTCCCTTAACAATAGATATGTATGTGCTGTCAGTCCTTGAAATGTATTGCGAAAAATGAAATCTAGAAGACCTATTTGCATTGGTGACCTGTGTGTGACAGCGTTAGAACTGGCACACTTCATATGGACAGTGGGAATTGCTAGAATGAAGAGATCAGTCAGGGGAGGTGAAAGAGAAAGGTTCATATTAAAGCTAGGAAACAAAGTAAAGGGGGAAGGCAAGGCAGATGTGAAATTTTGCAGTATAAAAAAGAAAACAAGGAAAAGTGGATATCAAGTTACTGGATTGTGTAACTGAAAAGCAGGTGTTCCCAAGTGTCCATTCTTCAAAAGCCCTCGTGACTGCTATCTGAGATAACTGATTGCACAGGTGGAGGGAGTCTCACAGACCAAGAAATGTACTCAAAAGCACTTGTACAAATATGTTCCTCCAGAGAGGACCGAGGACAGATGTACGTAAATAACATTTCTTGGCTCAGAAGCAGAGCCTGCAGTTGCCCAGATGGCTGCGTTTGGGTCCACAGGCACATGGAAATAATAGCAAAGTTCTTCAGTTTGTTTTGTGTAGTGGTAGATTAGAAAGCATTGTTCAAACTAAATTTGGAGGAAGAGCAGATGCAGCATGAATCAGTTATAAAATTGCATTTTGGTAAGTTTATATTAATTTAGAAACATTGCTCTTGGTAAGTCAGGAGAATAATTGAATGTACAAGGCATTGTAGTCTAAGCAGACACATAGATTTGGAAATTATTGTCTAGAAAAGCCAGCTGGTAGCACTGGGATACACAACAGACTGCTGCTGTCAGTCAGCAGAATTGAGGACACAGGACCTATAGCTAGAGTGAGCTGGAGGTGGGGCAGGAGAGGCAATAGCTGTTTCCTCCTAGCAGAGAGTACTGCTCTTTAAGTTCGTTTACAGGATGCTAGTGAAAAGTAGCATCCTGTTTCAGTTCCTGGTAACTAGTAAATGCAAGCACCACAGTTTGGAGGGGAGGAGGGTGTTGGCTGTGGGGTTCTTTTTTGTTTCTTTTTTAAATAATCCTTTGCTTACATAGGTACTTGTTTTCCTACTTACCTGACCACAACTGGGGTTTATGGTTTCTGAAACCTTTGTCACTTCTAGCTCCGTCTGGTGGAATATAGGATTCTTATAGAACACCTCCTACCATGCTAATGGTGGCAGAGATGAGATCTGGGTTGGCTGGTGGACAAGACATGATCTCAGTAGGATACACAGTGAATGCACAGTGTTCTGAGGTATTAGGCTTTGGGGACAGAGGAAAATAGTGTTATGTTCACTCAACCCATCAGCTAGACGAGAGCAGTGTTCTGCTTGCTAACAGTACAGTGTGTGCAGCAGATTCTCCATGGTCCTGAGAGTGCTTCTCCATCTGGCTTCTTGGCTTGGGGCATGCTGCTGAGACCCCAGATCCACTTGCCTGGTCTGTCTTGCTGTCAGAATCCCTTCAGCAGCAAAACCCAGTGCAAAGCCTGTGGAAAAGGAATTCATTCCAGAATAGTTTTTTCCTTTCAAATTTCCACTTTCACCCTTGCTTAAAAGCACACCCTTGTGTGCTTTTGTACACAAAGTGAAGTTGGGCTTTCCTTCCGCTTGCTGCCTAGGCAAAATCTTGTCTGCCCCCATGTGTCTCCTTCACAGACAGGGCACAGCTGCTTTTTCTCTTTTCCTCAAAAGGGAGCAAGATAAAGGGAGCATTCTTGACAGTCCAAACCCAGAAAGTGTTTGCAATGATTCTTTCTCTCCGCAGATCACATTGTCCTTTCCTCTTCCTTATAATTTTTCCCTGACTGCAAGGCCAAAACATTTCCCGTTCATCTTCCTTCCCTTCTATTCCTGTCCCAGCCCTACATTTGGGCTCTGCAGAGCCATGTTTCAGCTGCAAGTGCATCGAATTCACCTTTTTCTTCAGTAACCATCTTTCTAAATATTTGCTCCTCTACCCACCTTACTAATCTCTTTCAAATCTCACAAGCAATACAGGACAAAGCTGTGCACCTGCAGCTTGCTCTCTGCCTCTGTAATTGGAGGCTTGTCAGTCTTGGCTTCAGTGTGTAGCAAAAAAAGTCTCTGTGGGTTTTAATGGATATTTGACAAATTAGTGCAGCAGAGGAGTGAGGTTGGATGTTAATAAAGATTTGGTGTCTTCTGGAAAACGCTGCCTTTCAATGAGCATTCTTTGAATTTCCACCAGCTCTTAGTTTTCACTAAAAAGGAAGGAAATAAATGCAACAGAAAAAAAAATGCTTGAAAAATAATACCAAGGAACATACAGCTATGCCTGACAGTCTTTCCTGGACTGTATTGTTTTGCTTCAGTCACTTGGTGTTATTTAAACAGGTTTCCTATCCAATAAACACAAGGGCACTGAGAGATATTTTCTGGATCCTTTTCCTAGATCTGCAGTCCCAATGAAGTGAGGACTTTGATGCTAGCAGGACTTTTTTCTGGTTAAAAATCCACTGTGAGAACCTGTCTCATAGCTGAAAATTTGCTTTGGTCGCTACTGCTTTTTTCTTAATTCAGTTGAACACTGACCACATCTGGACCTCAAATAAAAAGCTCTTGTCTTTAAGACATGGCAGCCTCCTGATCCTGTGATGACCTCTGCCCTTCCACGTCAGATAAACAGAGGTGTGCTTAAAATTAGCTGTAGCACCCAAGGAAGCTACAAGGGGTTGGGGTTTTGGCAGAAGCAGCAGCTGCGCCCTCTCTGACACAGTGCATTGACTTCAGAGCATAACCACAGGGTTATTTTTCCTACCTGCAAGTGGACTGTGGCAGGATGTTCTTTTGGGAAGACACCAGAAAAAGCAACTCGAAAGACAGAGTGTCTTAGATGATATTACTGTGCTTGTATTCCTTTATGGTAATAGCAAGCCAGGCACGGTAACACTGCCAGATGCCTCTTACAGGGATATGGACGCAGTTTTAAGCTGTTTCAGAGCAGGAAGCAGCTCTGGTTACTCCGTATCTGCCCCAGTTTAGTTATGAAGTCCTGAAGATCTTGATGTTAGAAGGCCCGTAGCGGGTTTGAAAGAGCCAAGGCATCATTCTCAGTTGGCTGGCCAGTTCTCCCTTGGCTGTTGTCATCTGATTATTGTGGTTGGCCTCATGCTTTCACCTGTGTGTGTCCTTCTTCACTTGGTCATAAATGAGGCCTCTTGCCAGTTGTTAATGTTCCCAGAACATGGCCCTGAACCATTGGCCATTTAATTAAAAAATGGGCTCTGAGAGCAAGCCAAGAGCATGATCAGCCCCTCGTCTCTATGGGTTCTGTAGGTGTCATGCTTGTTTTGTAACGCCGGTGTTTGTACAGATATTCACAGGAGCTACTTGTCCACAGTTTTAAATCAAACTCTCATTTTAAGTTGCATTTCTTTGTTCCGCCAGGAGATATATTTAAATTTTTTAATAACTGCCAAAATAGCAGGAAGTCAATTAAATGGTGTTTACCCCATAGGGGATGATTCCTACTTGATGTTTGCTACCTGCTGATGCTAATGAAGATGTTTTGTTCTCATCCTCAGTACAGTGGACAACTGACATCTCACTAGCTTGAAATTAGTGCTTTTTGGACACTACTGGGAGCGGCAGCCAAAGAAAACTTTTCATGCCATAATTATCTGTAGAGATGCAGACAAATAAGTCCTAGCAGGGATGATTTGCTATTAGGCAAGCAAAGCAGGAGCTTTACAATTCACAAACATTTCCTTCGCATGTTTGTCACTTTGGTAGGTACCCAAGGCAGCCTAACAAGTATTGCAGGAGAAAAATAAAAAGGTAGTGCTAGAAATGGGTCTTTTTATAGAGCACTTACACAGAAAGTCTGGCATCTCTAAGGCACACATTTCTATGTTGTGGATGTAACTGGATGTAACTGATGAGAGAATAGCTGAGGAAAGAAGGCTGGAGCTGTATGAAAGAAATGAATAATGCATACAGAAAAATGGGTAGGAAAACTAAGGTCAGAGGGTGAGCAAACTGCTGACCTACATACACCTGAGTGAAGTGTGATTTGGTTGGTCTGTGTCATATTCTGAATGGAAGAACAAGACATCTGTAAAAAAACCAACCCTCTCTACCACCCTGTCTCCTGTGCTGTAATAAAAAGATTACAGCCTCTCCTTTCATATAATCCTTACTCAAAGCCATTACATTTTCTCTTTCTTCAATTTCCTCTTGAGAATAAGCATCTTTTGCCACCAGGAACATGAAGTTTAGCTCAACATCCATTAAGTTTAGACTGAGTTAAAAAAAAAGGCATTTTTATCAAGATCCTGAGAAATGGAGGAGGGAGTAAGTACAGTCCTTGAATCCAAAGACACAAACGAAGATGTTTGTGCATCTCAATGGCATAAAAGTGCATCATCTATGAAAAAATGGGTACC
>JAVHNF010095854.1:0-11372 GCA_034783455.1 Micropsitta finschii | reverse complement strand
CAAGTAACACCATGGTAACATAAACACAGTCGTGGCTGCTTGAGAAAGTTAAATTATAAATAGCAATGTATAGCCCACCTCTCCTAACCATTACACTACATGTATTGCAAATTACTGGAACATCACAGATGCTAATACACTACTGGCATCTCCAAAATGCACCTGTTTACCCTCTACCCACAGTGGGCCACTCCAAGAACTCTTTCTGATCCCACGTTTGCAGAAAGCATCCTCACCTCAGCCTTGTCCAGCATCCCATGCTCTTTTAGTGGTCTTCAGGCAAGATAAGCAGAGTGCCCTGTGATGTCCAGGCAATACAGCTGCTTGCATCCAATGGCTGTGCAATTTGGTTTTCCTCCTAACAATTTGATCATTTCCCTATGCTTCACATTACGGGGTATCCTGCATCATGTATTAAGCAGTAACCATGTAGTCCTCACCTGGCTAACTTCATACACTGGGTGGGCACTCTGGATGCAGTCCTTATCGTGCCAGGCACACAGCTCATGCTGCATTTTTGCCTGCTGTATCTGGACTATCCCATCTGCTTGTTTCCATTGTGCAGGAGTTTTTCTAGGGCTGCTGTAAGTCAGCCCACAGGTATCCTGCACTCAGATGCCTTGTTTCAGTCTCTCCAAGAACCCCACTACTCTAAGCTTTAGGGAGCAAAACCACACTTACAAATTACAGTTCCGTTTCCAAAACTGTGTGAGCCCACACCTAGTTTAATCTATCAGTTTCATCACTATTAGATCTTATTGTGATAGCTATGTTTCCTGCTTTCAAACTCAAAAGAGCATTGCTTTAACCTTTTATAGTAGTATTTGCTTTCTACCTTCATGGCTTGGCTTATATTGTAAATGAGATGCAGTTTTTCCAGTACTGATCATAACAGCTCTGACATAGTAGTCAAGAAATATACATCCTTTTGTTCTTGACCTATGTAGTTCTATTAATTCCCCGCATAATTTTAAAAATCATTGTTTTCAAAGCTACAAGTAGCCTTATGTTTGAGTACAGCCTCTGTAGTGTTTGCTTCTAGATATATGACCTTTCTTTTGTCTCCATGAAGTCTCCCAAATGTGGCTAACCAAAGTCTGATGAAGTGTAGCAAAGACTAAGAATGTGTCACCTCTCTTATTGCTTGGATCTTCCATGTAATTTATAGTTATATCTTGTATCATTTGTATAACATAATTAGAAGATTTTCAAGAAAAATATAAGTAGCTTTGAGAATATTAAAAAAAAAAAAAAAAAAAAAGCTATTAAAAATTGACTGGTATTAGGTTTATGGAATTTCTTTCTGCCTCACCAATTCCAGAACTTGACTAGCTAACATGAAAAAATCTTTTGCATATAAAAGAAAGGTCTCAGGTTAATTTACTTTTTCTCCCAAATTTCTTTAAAAATGTATCTTATATACATAAAGGGCTGTTTGCCTAATCTAGTATCAGCTCTGAATTTAATGTAAATTCAGATCAAAAAGAAGCAACACTGAAAGTGCTGCAAAATTCTATTACAAACATTCTGGCCCCCAAATTAACTACTATTTCAAAGCATAAACTTATCATGAAAATGCATCTATGATAGCAAGAACCTCCATATCATGGGCCCTGATCAGAAGTAATGTTAATGAGTTAGAGGCCCCACACTGCAAATGATAATTAGGAGATTGTGCACAAAGAGGTCAGTTAAGAAATCTTTCAGAAATCCTGAGAAAGATTTCAGATTATTTAAATGTGGCTGGCAGTAACAGAAATTTTGAGTTTTCCACATCTCCAACTATTTTTCCTTTCTCACACTGAGCTATAACCCTCCTCTATGAACCTCCCACCGCACAAATGCGTGACACAAGTATTTAGATATAACATTGGAACATGATCTATACCTTTATTATAAAACTAGTTGAGGAAATATTTTATTGTCATTTCTGGTTTGAAAGTCTATAGCTACAGTTAAAGTATTTCAGAGCATCAATAGTCACAGAAAACACCAAGGTCATGCAATAGATACGTTACCTGAGAGTAACGATATTGGCAAAGGTCTTCCTTCAGAAACACACCTAACCATGGAGCTAGCTTGGAGGGTACAAGTTTTGAACACCATAGTTCGTTTGTTTTGTTCCGTTAGGTGCAAAAGTGACAAACAGCCTTTGAAAATAAAAATGACATCTGCCCTAGTAAGAAATTTCTAGAATATCCTGTTAATTTACTGTCATAAATAAGTATCACATAATGTGGAGACAAAATGAACTTGTATCAGGGGTCCTAGTCAGGACATCAGATAACAAAAGGAAGCCCAGAGGTACACTTTCTGGGTCTGCCATGACAAGTGGAACGTGTCTGAAGAAGCAGCAGTGTGTCTGGTGCAGACTTCTGTGAGTTAGTCACACCAGCCTGCCTTTAAAGTCATCGGAGAGGAACACACATGTGAAGGACATGAATCATACAGATGTTGTACTGCAAGAACCTAAGGCTGGATGAAACACAATCCATCCAGTAAGATTACAAGCATCACACCAAATCCCATTGTGCCACATTTCCCCTAGTTTAAAATGCATCCAATTCTTCTTTTCTGCTCCCTTATGTCTGTTGAGCTTGCAGGTACACCTGCTAAAAGAATTGTTGCTGGTTGCATACCTGCAAAACACTGTACGGAAGGGACCCCACACCTTAACAGAAATAAATAGGAACTTCATTGAGTAGAAGTATATTTATAAACCAAACTATATAGTGGAATGCCCTTAGCACCCACAAAAGTCAGCTCAAATCACTACAGGCAGAAGGAATGAGTCCTACAAAAGGCTGAGTTGTGTCAAGACATACGAAATAGCCCAGAAAAAGTGTCGTATTATTGCTTTTTATTAGCTAAAAATAACTGCTTTTGAACACAGGTAATTTGTTTTGGTACGAATTACAGTATGAAAGTCCTAACAGCATCCTGTGTAAAAACTTCTGTTTTTTAAAAAAAGATAATCTCATAACCATCATATTTTACCTGAGAAATTTACAATGGAAGTCAAAATCACTTTTATCTTACCTAGAAACTGCTTTAAGTAACACATGACAAGTAAGTTGCTCAACTGTGATGGTTCTGAAAACTTCAGTACATTCAGATGTGCTTGCTCCACTAGAGTTCATCACTCTCTTTGGCAAAGTCAGCAAGATTTTACATTTTAGAATATTTTAGAAAACTACTGTTCAGTCTTCCATTTCTACATGCAGTCCCCACTGCTCCTGAAACTGCAGGAGATACATTTCTTGGTCCTCTGATGATTCATCAGATACCTCTCTCTCATACAGTCTGGACAAAATTCCCACTTTGTCAGGATCTTCACATTTGAATGCTCTTTCACATACCTGATTTTCAACACTGGACAAAGTAGGAATATACAGTCTTCCAGTGTGAGGATCCCAATCTAATAATATGGTCTGTTCACCCTTTTTCTCTGTGAGGCCCTGTGTTATTTTTTCCAGCTGAGGATAGGGTATCTGCCCAGACTTTCCAGTATCCAAGTCCACCAAGTTGATATGGGTTACACCTGGCAATTCATCTGTTCCATCAATCATGTTCAAATCAAGATCCTCTATTTTCTGTTCCAAACAAGGGTCTGCTGCCCTCACCTCTAGCTGGGGGCAATATGGCTGTCCTGTTTTCATAGTAGTAACCAAGTTCTCCAAGGCAATCTCTGGCTCACCTAGTAGTCCCCTGCAGGCAGAAATGTTCTCTTCCATTTCCTGAGCAGGACTGAAGTCTTCAGCCCTTACATCATGTTCATACTCTACAATCTCTGTACTTTTCTGTCTCAAAGTATTCTTTGTTCCAGGATGGCCATACGATGGCCATTTCCCAGTTTGGTCCCCTTCTGCTAAAATCTCCTCTTCATGCAAAATCTCTTCATGTGAAGTCTTAAGCAATTGTTTTGTTTCCAGCACTTCTTTTGAAGGCAAATCCTTCTCTTCAGTGCCATTGTAAGCAGTGTAGTACCGAGGACTTTTCCTTTCCAATAGATGATTAGATTCCTGAGATGGCTTGCTCTCATCCCCGTTAACAGTGATAAGGTTGACCACTATTTTCTCACATGGTATGAAAACTCTTTCCCTGCATTTGTCAGTGTAGTGCCATAACTGGAAAGTAAAAATATTTTCATTTGTGTGAAGTATAATAAAAATACCATCTTGCTGCTTTTTACACTGTCATGCATTTTTAAAATATAAGGCTAGGTTAGACCTTATTAGGAGATTATTTCAATTCAAGGAAGAAACCTCCAGGAGTGTTAATATGCTCCACTTTTTTTATCTAAAGTAAAACTGTATCATGACCAGTTCTAATGCCCCTTTACCTCATCTTCCACATGTCAAAATAATGGTTAGAACAATTCTGTCAAATTCTGGTTTTGTTTCCATCAGCACCAACCCAAGTGACTTTGGAGAAAACATTAGAGTTGTCCATGGGTCAAAGGTTACAGAATGTATTCTGCTCTTTTAAGACATAAAGAACAAGTGCAGCCAAAACCACATCCCACAAGCACAGTCAGGTGCCATGTCACAGTATAGCTTACAGATAATTAAATATTGCATTTCCTTCCAGAGAGGAAGCTATACATCAGGTTGAAAAGTGGTATATGGAGCCTGAATTGTGCCATCTGTCACAGGCTGCTTTTGTGAACATTTCTCCTGCCACCTCTGTGCTGCTCTAGATTTCTTCAGAAAGATCAGCATGTTGAAACCAACTCCCTTACACCTCCCATCCCATGGTGTCATACAGGTTGTATTAAAATTACAATAATGAATGAATATTTTTATGTTATGTTTACAGTCCAGTGATTTGTTTAGAGACCACTGTGAGAGAGGGCTACTGGGCTCATGACCTGGGAACCAGCAATATTTTTTAGACTTTACAGCATCTTTCTAAAAGTTAACAAACTTTGCAGCTCTAAGAAACTTATAAACATTTTTACATAGAAAGTGTACTTGGGCTGTTTAAATAATGGAATGTGCTTGTTTATGCATTTTTGTGTGTTAGGAAATGGTGCCATATTTGAAAGTATAGTTGAAATGCAGATTAAATTATCTCTATGACGCACACATGTTAAATCATTCACAATTACAATTAAGTGGAAAACACCCACTAATACTCCAAGAAAACGTCATAGAATTTCTGTACTGCTTTAATTATCTTCTTGTTTCTGAATTCAACCAAATAATAACTTTTGTTCACTAAATCTCTACAGTGCTTCTTCCTATATAAATTTAAGGAGTGTTTGACTTCCTAACAGAACTTGCCTCAGTGCTTATGGTAATGACATTTTCCAATAAAACAGCTCTGTTCTGATGCTCACTAGCTCTGGTCATCTTTTCAGATCTGTTCATCTTTTTAGACACAGCTGCTAACTTGAATTACTACTCTCTTTTTCTTGCATTTAATAACCCTCAATGTGATGCTCTTTTTGTGATATCAGTGCCAACTAGAGCTTTTATTTGCAGCTAGCCAAATTGCAGCTAGTCTGGGACTCTGGCTCAGAGCCCCAGAAAATAAACACACCTGCTGCGAGTGTCAAGATTGGCAGTGACCTCCTGCAACAGAGAACACTTACCAGGTTTGTTGGATGTTTCTGTTTGCTGACATGAATATACTTGTGCACACAATAGCATATCATTGAAATAAAAAGGGCGGCTAGCATGATAGGCAGAACATATCCAAATATGACTGTCATAGTCTCATCAGCTGTTTTATCTGTTAACAAAACATAAGTTTTCATTATATTGAGCAACTTTTTAATGCATTCAGATAGTAATGTGTGCACTCATCACACATCCTGTATCCAGAAATTGCTTTCTGGATATGGGATGCAAACATCTTGGATAAACAAGTAATTTGCAGGAAATAAAAAAAAAAATTAAGTTTTAGCTACAGGACAAGTTATTATCATTATCTAAATTATACATTAAATTCTAAAAAGTAGCAACATCCCCTTCCTCAGGTTCTCCTGCTGCTAACTTCAAATTGACTCAGGTCTGCTACTCCCAAACATCATTCAAGGAGAAAAAAAAATATATTGTCCATTCACTAAGACTCCAAGAATGCAGATCTTTTTCTTCAGAGGCAGCGACATACCTTCAATCAGCAGATCCCAGCTATGTTTTATTAATGGCAAAGACTTTCTTCATAGGTACAAATACACAAAAAGGGAAAAACCAATGCTTCACTCTCAGAGTAGATACATAAACAACCTACAAACCTAATCGCCATGATTTTTTCTAACTTGCAACTTTTTTTTTTGCAATGTGCCAGTTTACACATACCTTTCAAGGTAGCTATGCAATATTCTTTGGAGAATCCACTGTGCAAAAGTGGTGTGGTGACACGTATCTGTGCGCTGACACAATAAGTTGTTCCAGGTTCTAACCAGGGCACAACCAAGGTGTTGTTGCTGATGGAGAACCACCACTGAAAGACATAAAACAGAAGATACTTTTTTTTTCTCCTGTAACTCCTCAGTTACAGAAAAGTAAGGAACTTCTGTACCAAATGTCACAATCACACGAATTTTCTGGAAAGAATGATAATGTAAGAACTGCAACAGCATCCATATTTTTTTTCCAAGTGCAATAAAAACTCAAGTTATTTCATAGGCCACATCCTCTGAATACTTCATCTTCCATTCAATGATTATTCTACTGAACAATTTCATGCTTTATATGAAGTAGCACTATGTGCCATTAGTCAGCCACATTCTCATTCTGATGCTGCGACGGAGCTAAAGCATCATTCCAGCACTCTCCTGACCCAAAGGCCACTGAAAGGCACACACGCAGTACAGTTCCACAAAATCTTTCAAATTGGGATGTCTTGATAAAGATAGGAGCCTTAGAATAAAGGTGCTATGTAGACCTTGGAGTAAAGTAATTGCTATACACCAAGTGTAGTGATGAAAAACTAAAACCAAAACTCACAACATGACCAAAAACCCACAACCCCGCTTTTGTCTACCTCTAATTGCTACTCTTGGCATTTTAATATCTCTTTTGACACAAGGTGACCTTTCTGGTATAAAGTTTCTTGTCTCTTTCAGGAAATTCTGAGATTTGCCAGAAAGATACTGTGCCTGGAGGATGGGAACAGAAGAATGAACACTTCTGTAACTGATCACTGAACTCTTCCTCATCTACTGTGTTTATGCTGGGAACTACTACTTGCTAATGGCACGTAAATCAGCAGAAGCATCAGATGTGATGCGAAACAATGCAGTTTGTCATGATGTATTGTGAATAGTGCCAGAAGACTGGCTGGGGAGCAGCCCTGCCAAAGAAGATCTGGGGACAGGCAGCAAGACCATGAGCTAGTCAAAATGTCCTCACATTTCAACTGCATCCTGTCTCTATTGAAGGAAGAGGGAGCAGATGGAAGGGAGGGATTATCATCCTCCACTCAGTGCTTATTAGACCATGTCTAGAACATCATGACCAGTTTTGTCCCAGCCAACATACAGAAGTCTGATAAACTGGAATGGGTTTAAAGGATCACCAAGATCCTCAACCTCCAAGCGCTAGAGCACTTGCCCTGTGAGGAGCAGCTGAGGGACTAGAGTTTGGTCCATGAAGGGAGAAGTGATGGCTTCAGAGGGGACCTAACAGCAGTCCCCAGGATGACCTATCAAGATGATAGGGACTCTTTACAGTGCTGAATGCAGGAAAGATGGAGACAGTGGACATAAGCTCAAAAAGAGAGGTTCAGATCTGATAAAAAAGAAATTACTTTCTCCCTGAGAGGAAAATCAAGCAGTGAAACTGATTTTGCAGTCCCCATCCTTGGAGGCTTTCAGGATGCAACTGGACAAACCTTAAGTGACTTGGTTACAGCTGACCATGCTTTAAACAGGATTTTGGACTAGAGACCTACTGAGCCCCCTTCCAACCTGAAGGATCCTACAGTTTTTGTAAGGCTATGAAACCTATTTCAGTCAAACCAGACAAACTGCATTTCAAGAGAACAGGTTTAATAATAGCAGTTCCACAGCCTTGTCAAACCTTACCCTCTTCTTTGTTTTTCTGTTGAGGACAGACACATTGTATTGCAGACCAGGATACACTTGAAGCAGAGATATGGATTCTCCCTCAGGACTCCTCTTCCACTTCTCAGGAGCAGTCAGAATGATTGAAATAGATTTCTTGGTAGAAGACACACTTACCATGGGTGGATCAATTTTAGCTGGAAAAATGAACATGTACAAAAAGCAGACAAATGCAGCAGAGGCACACTGATTTGACCATGAAAGGTTTTTTTAAAGTGGTTGATATTAAATTTTCATAATGCTTTGGGGAGTCTAAGTAGGACTTTGAACAATTAACTTATATTGACAGAAAATTATTTCATCAGATAACTTAAGAGGATCCTTAAAGTGAGAAGGTGAGTACTGGCTTGGAATTTTGCCTAGGAATTCCTGTGACTTTGCAGGATAAACAACCTTGAAACTCAATTTGCTGAAACAAGTTAAATTACCAGTATGTTCTCAGATTATCTGGCACAGATAAGAGATATTGTGCTCTGGAGTATGATTACTGCTTGGTTTAATAGAGCCTTTTCAAAATCTGAGTTCTTTATGCTATGGATGGGCCACAGCTTTTATTTACCTTGAGTAAAGTTTTAGCATAGCATAAAATAACATTCAGTTTATGTGAGACCATATATATAACACACATCTATCCAAATTCTAATACAATTATTTCAAATTACTTCTGTCAAAAGCATAAATATGAAACAACTGCAAAAAAATCTAACCTCATGTTCAAATTAAAATATTATCCTCTATGAAGGCACATGCATTCTGAGCACACAGATTAATCAAGGCCATAGAACATCTGGCTGCGTGATTAGTGTTCCTTACTGTCTGTAAGAGGGTTGAATCGTGTGGTCTCTATCCAGTCAGAGCACATCCCATTTAGGAAGGCTTTAACACTTGCATAGTATTGTTCTTCATAGTCAGAAGTCTCACTGGACAGGTCACACCATGTTCTGTTGATATTCCTGCATTCTGGCTTTCTAATCCATTTGCCAACACCATATCTATATTGAAAAAGAAAAAGAAAGGAACTGTATAAAAGCTATTGCCATGATAATAGCTGCTAATTTATCACCGAAACTGCTATTATGGCTGATAAAACAGTTTACTTGTTTTGCAGAAATCTACATTTCAAGGAATCCCCAGCTTCAGCTGAGATAAAACACATGATTTTCACAAGTTTTTGATGAAAAATAAATGAGAGTAGGCTTCAGTCTCCACAACTTTAAACTGTAAATACATGGTAACAGTCAGGGTAATTATTTATATATAGACAAGTAATTCTCAGAGTGGTCAGTACTTCATCCTGGTGTAGAGACAGATTCTGCTCAGGGTCTCCAAGATGAATGGACAAGAGACTACTCATTACTAAGTGTTACTTCATTTTCTAGTTGAAAAGAAAGACTCCACTGGAATACAGTGAACTTCAAAATCCTTCTAGTTGAAAAATGGGCATATACCTGCTACCAACAATGCGTTAGTACTAACCAGCTCCTATATACTAGTAGAAGCAATCAAGATTTCCCTGGAAAATTCTTGCCTGAATTTCATCAAAAGCTCCTGCTTCTCAAATTCACATTATTAAGAATTCCCCCTTTGGCTGCTAATTAGTAAGGATGTGTGGCAGCTTCTACATGACTGCAGGACAGTACCACTCACCAGCATTTTCCACCTAGCTCATGGCATTGCTTTCCTAGGTAGGTAGAGGCACACAGGGATATGTTTGTGTAAGATAGCCATACCTGGGACTACAGACTCTTCTGAGGACTGGCTGACCTGGCAGACAGCATAAGCTAGTGCTCTCTGAACATTTTATCTGATAGAAAATCATCTTTCATTCCATAATTACTGAGCACTCTCCCCTTTTCTAAGAGATCAACTATGTAATTCCTGTTAGCACAGAGGGCAAGATCTGACCAAAAGATGTTGCTGTCTCTGACTGTAAAAGCAACTCCTTGCTTTTTCTGGTAGCCAGTTCCAGTCACTGGAAACTTCTGGAGATTTACATTTGTTTCAGTGTGATGAAAACAGTACTAGATTGAGGGAAGTGTAGATATTAGAGGTAAAGACTGGGAGAATTACATTATCCACGACAACAGTGCTACACCTATTTGTAAGTCAAACTTCCAGGACTGTCCTTTAGAATGATTCAGTGCTCTCTTGGAGGGAATAAAGGAAATGGATTCTGGTCCTCACTCAAATTCCCTGATATCCTACAAAGGTGCAGGCCTTGAAAATATAAGGGCCTGATTCCAAACACATTACTTGGTTTTTTACAATACTTGATTAACTTCAATGGATTTTCTTATTTTTCAGGAATGCCCTTGATAGCTTTAGTCTGTTGCATCGCACACTTCCTTTATAGGAAGAAAGTTTCCTTATAAGGGATTTTAGCAGGATTTGAAGTAAACAGTGCCAGAGAAAAATTAAAGCCCATACTGCTTAAGTCTAACCCATATTTTAGTTCACACTTTACTTTTTTGCAGTCATATCTTGCAAAAAAGTAAATTTTTTTTTCATTACTATTTAACATGCTAAAATAAAAGTGGAGAATAAAATAAACAAGCCAACTTACATCAAATACTTCACCTTGTAGAGTACTCCATGTCCTGTGCCTTCTGGTGCTGACCAGTGAAGGACATTCTTCATGTTTATAGATTCAAAATGGACATTCCTAGGGTTGGGCAAAGAACAACACAACACACCTGAGAAAAAAAATAAGAAAGAACCAACATCCCTAAAAATCTGCAAATACACATGCTTTCAAGTTAAGAAACAAACCCAACTTTTAAGTAAGCCATAAAATTCTACATACTGCTGTTCTTAACATTAAAAGCACAAGGAAGAGGCCATGGAAATTCAGTTTTTTCAAAACTGTCCCTAGCTAGTGCAGTCCCAAATTCCATCTGTATTAATGTTTCTTCTCTAGCAAAAGCAGCTTTGCCATTTAGGGTATACAATGGCATGGAAATATCAGGGACTGGAAGCTAGAGCTAGAAAAGTTCAGCATAAAAGACACATGCATTTTTTTAATTGTCAAGGTATTTGACTATCAGAACAATTTAACACTGGAAATTGTAAAAACATCCTTGATGCTTCAGTAGAATCCTGTTGTAGGTGAGTGGACTTTAAAAAGTCAAACCGAGTTTTTTAAAAAGACAGGTGGAGTCTACTGCATATAGAGCTTTACAAACAGAAGTATGACTTCACGCTGGAGAATCAGAGTGCACAATCACAATATCCCAGGGTCATTTGATCATCCATGTTGGTTCTCCGGAATATCAGAAGTGAACACATACTGCTAAGTCAC
>JAVHNF010095850.1:0-20262 GCA_034783455.1 Micropsitta finschii | reverse complement strand
ACCAAAAAAAAAAAAAAACAAAAAAAAAAAAAAAAAAAAAAACCAAAACCATTCATTTTTTCTCCTTGATAAGCATCTCCAAAAAAGAAAAAAAAAATCCTTCTTTCTTGTTAGTTTCATGAAAAGGGGCAAAAGTATTCTCCAATTTAGTTAGCTCATTTACTTGTGAGGGGGAAGCCAATTAAAACAAAGAAACAAAGAAACAGTTCTGAAGATGGTGAGTGCATGTTTTGTAACAGTAGCTATATCCAGACACTGTTTTCAAGAATCTATGCAACATTTACCAGCAAGAACACGATTTTTAAAAAAAATAAAAATAAAATAATAATAAAAAAAATCCAGATAGCAAGTAAATCCGTGACTCTGCTTTTCCTGGATTTTACACAGATTACCTGGTTTACCGTATAAAAAGACTCAACAGAATTTAAAGCTATCCTATTTACATGTACTCCAAACGGAAAACTGAAGTCTTTGCAGGATCTGCTTCGCTACAGGAGCAACAACTTTGGAACGTGTGCCTGAGTAGCTCTGTACCTGTAGCACCCTCTGCTGCTTTTCTAGTTCCAAAACATGTAATTGTACACTCGGTCAAGTAGAAAATAAAATTAATATGTATTGAACATATTGTTTCTTGAAAGTAGATAAATTATTAACTGATGCTACTGGCAGTTTACAAGAAAATGGTTTGCTATTACCTATAGTGCATTTGTAATTTTATATGAGTTGAGAACTCCGAAATAGCTTGTTTCCATGTAAACATCAGGTAGGTAACAGATAAAAATCCCAAAATGTGCTGTATTTCACTGCTTAAAATTTTCCCTTATAGACACTGTAGCTTGCTTAGACCAGTGGCAATTAGTAAAGAGGATTATATTTTGGCCCTTGATCATTTCACTTAATTTAAATGTATGCATAATTTGAAATGATTACTGCAAGGATATAATTATATAAGCATTTCAATCATAACTGCTTTCTCCCACTAGGAAAGGCAGGGGAAGGTGACATTCTCAAAAGCTGATTCTTGCAGAATCTTCCTTGTTTTCCAGAGAGTCTGTTTCAGAAGAGACTTTTCTTCTGCAAGGATAAACATGGCACATGGCTCCTGGAGCCAGCTGATGCTATCCCACAATGCCATCACTGAACCTTCTGCCTGGGATCTGTCAGTTCTTTAAAAGGACTATCTTAAGACTAGAGATGGTTTCAGGATGTGCCATCTTTTTAACAGATGGCATACTGTTGTCTAAACCAGAGACTGATCCTTTCCTTCATTCCAGTCCTCTTTTCCCTGCTTCCTGTTTATACACAGAGTTAAAGCTGAATGTAATACATTTAGCATTGCATCCTATCTGTGGAGAATTCATTTAGAGTTTTCACATGGAAACTGCTCTCTCATGAAGGATGAACAGAAAACAAAAAATCAACCACATTTTTCTGGGAAAGTGAAAACCAGTTGTAATTTGTAGTGTGAATTTTCATTCACAGTAGCAATCTTACCCTGAAAAACGCATCTTCAGAAATCTTTTGGAAAAAGAGAGAATTCAGGCTTAGGTATCAAGTTTGAAAAAGACATTGTGTAGAGGAAATTTACAGAGTTAACACTTGGGACCCTGCAATACACCATTTACAGCTACTGCAGGTGGCTCCACTTTTGTCCTAAAGTCTTTCTGCTATAAGGCAGCACTTCTGGAAGCAGTCACAAATCTTCCTCAAAAACTGCTTATTGATACTTTATATAATGCTGCCAGCTAGTGGCACATCTTGTACTGAGGTGGTATCTACTGGGAGTGTAGAGAAGGTGTTATTAACTAGAATCTGCTGTACCATTCTTATTTTTATGGTGCATGGTGATGTGGCTGTTAATGTTAATTTCTCTTAAAAATAAAAATATCTAGAAATGCTCCCTGAAAGAACTTTCTTTAAAACAAGGTACTTAAGAACATGACAAGAAGAAACAATAAACTCACCCCAAAACTACACAAACCATGTTATTTTAAACAAATTATGTTTAAAAAGGATGTAATATGTGAAATGTTTCAGTTTTTAAAAATCTAATCTATGTAATACACAATTTTTTCATAATATAATAATCTCTAGCAAAACATGAATCTTCCTGATAGATACTCAGTATGGCAGCCAAAACAAACACATGGGACACTAGAAACTGTTTTCTGATAATTCAGTCCAAATCATTTAAGTTTAGTGCTCAATAAATAAGTTCTGACTCTGCAGTGTATCCTAAAGAACATTAAAGTCTGCAGTATTCAATGGGTCCCCTTAAAGTGCATGCTACTGCAGATGGGACTGATGATACTGGCTAGTTCCATTACTATTAGGCATTAGAAGAAAATCTAATACCATTAAAGACCAATTTAGGCATGTTTTGGGGTTTTTTAGGGTAGAGTATCATTTGATAATATTAAGTTCTTAAAAAACTCCACAGTACCTGTGAAAAATAGTCAAAGCAATTTTACAAATACTACAACTGCCCTTACCTTTGGGGGTAAAAGGATTACTACCTACCATTTCCACTGTGGGTGAACACAAAAAGAGACATGAAATACACAGAAAAAGGTCAAAGAAAGAGCCAATTCAAATCAAGGAATTATGGGAGTGCACACAAATTCAGTCAGTTATGATTCAAATAAAGCAGCTCAGTAAACACATGGTTGAGGAACTATACTATGATGGTGCAACAGACACATAATTAACTCTGGGTTGGACACTGGGGACATTTATCCATACAGGTGGTAGCAAAAAGTATGATTATCACACTCCAAGCCAGTACTTCATGCTGCCAGAAGATCAGTTACCCTAAGAGAGTATAATCTAGAGTGCTTAGTAAAATGTGTATAAATCAGTTATACGTACATCAACACAGACAGACATTCACATTTAAAAATGGGGAAGCAGTAAATCTGGAGATGACTTAGAAAACACTGTGTATAATAAATGGCACAGCATAAACCCTCAAAGCAATACTGAATCCGAAAGGACACAAGTGAATCTTTGTATATAGAGACAGTAAGAAGACCTACAAATGTCATATTACTTCTGTGTTAGCACTGATGGTGTGTGCCTATTAGAGTATAAATCTTGTTCTACCATCTGCAATCAATAAAAAAGTAGCTGGAATACTGGAAAAAGTTAACAAAAGACCTGGTAGCACATCTATCAATAGGAAAGCATACGAAAACTTTAGCAGAGTAAATTATTTGTGTTAACAAGGAATTTGTGTAGATTGATCATAATCCAAGTACTCACACAAAGATTAAGAAATCACGTTACCATGTTTAACAGAGTAAGGTACACTGTCATGAGCCACTGGGAAGCACTTTTAGACAACAAAAATAAAATTCTACTGTTCAAAATTAATTCCCAAGTTGTTATCTAAGAAACTAACATAAAAATATTTTTTCTGGATCCAAACCCCCCTTTTGGATTTTTTTCCTTATCTTTTTCCTTTATCAAGAACAGTTTATGAGAATAAAGTAACTTGTTATAGAAATCCTTCTAGTTTCCTATTCTAAGAATCTACAACAACAAGTCTCTCTAAATGCCTCCCATAATTTAAGCATTTTCCTCCAGATTCTAAATATCTTAAATCCAAATGGTTTTATCATCGAGCTCATGATGCCTACCTTTGTAGCTGATGTCAATCATAATTACAGATGTGAATTTTGTTTCTCAGACTTAATAGAGTCAATTTGGATAGCTATATATCCCTTAGATATAATTTTCATTCAGAAATCAGAGAACATTTCTCTTTAGCAACAGTTAAAGAATATATCCTGAAGTATTTTGTGGCAGACCCACAGAACCATCTTCAATGTTCAGAATGGAATGAAAGCTAGCAAGTTTTAAAAAGGAGAGCACAGAGTTTATAATTATTTTTTCCCTTTCAAGGGAAAAGTTTCTTAAGCAAATTGACCTGTTTCCCAAGGTCCCAAGCCAACGTCTATTGGAATACTAAGGTTAGAGCTTTGAGAGAAAACATATATATCAGAACAGTTTCTGTAGCATTGCTTTGACAAGGAGAAAGAGGTATGTGCACATTTCTTGAATACCTGGCTAAATAACAGATACACACCCGCCCCCTTTACTCTATCAGTTTGAATGTTTGAAAACAAACCAACCTGAAAAAGAAGGCAGAATAATCAAACAAGAATTATATGTATAACTGGAAATGTTAATTATATAATGGTAATACTCATTACATCAGAAGTATTTAAATATTTTTCTTCAGCTCCTTTTCCATGATCTACCGCAATTTTATAATTTGAGTCCATTAATAGCACAGATAATTTTATTAATAAGTACGCTGAAGCAGAGACATACTGGGTCAGACATTGAAGGTCCACTTATGTCTTATCTTGTCTCAGGTTAATGCTGCCCAGTAACTGATGCTTAGACAAGAGTGAAAGATCAGGACAAATGTATCATCCTGATGCTCCATTAATTCTCCTAACATCCAGCTCTTCCTGAGCCATAAAGTAATTTCTTTATATTTAATAGAAACAGTGATTTTTTTTCAGCACAATTTTTTGCCCTTCGTTTTTTTAATGCATGTCATGTTCTATGCTTCAATAAATTCTGTGGGGACTTGACCGTGTGCTTTCTTTCATTTTTCTCTGGTTTGAGTTTGCCCTCTCCAAGACAGAAGTATTAGTGTTTTGCTTCCCAAGTTTTTGCATTGTTGTTCTGCGGATAGCTGCTGCTGGCCACTGGACAACACAAGTCAATGAGCTAAACTAATTTTCTACTCGACCCAGTTCAACTAATATTGCTGTCACAGTCACAGAGCCAGAAATAACCCACACTGACTTATGGGTGTATCCACACAAACAACTGGGCTACATAAACCAGTGTAACACATAAAACGTTATGATAGGTAGACCTGTATCTCTGATCACAGTAATGGTGCTTCTCAGCTAAATGAAATGGTTACCGAGGGCTCATACAGAAATATTTTATATTGTCACAATTAGACTTCTGTTAACATAGTACCATATTTAAATAAATAATGACTTACAGACATTCCCTGTATTGTCAAAACTTGTAAGAACTTCTTTAACATTTAAGAGTCCATTGTGAAACCTGGAAGAAAACACAAACAATAACTTTACCAATGCATAACCAACTTAAAAAACAAACAAACAAAAAACCCACAACATAACACACACATCTTGTCTCTTGCACAAAAGGTTCACTGCAGACATTCACTTCTCACAAAGCCCTATCACAGACAAGTAGCAAACAGGTACTATTGTAGCCACCAGGGGGAAAACAAGGGGACAGTCACAAGTTTTCAAAGTTCCATCACTGAAAACCATGAACCAGGATCATGTTTCACAGAAATGAATACTTTATCGAAACAAAAAGCCTTCCAAAAAGCATCAATTTTTGTTTAGTTGTGGAAGTCACATATAAAAAAGGAATAATTTTGGTAAAGACGATTTTTGAACAGCAACTAGCTGTACACAAATTCCTATTTTCTCCCACGAAAATCAAGAACACTTAATTAATGTGAACAATAAAACTGATTAATGTGTTCAGTGAACTGCATTTTGTTCGGTTCTACATTTGCATAACCCAAACATTCTAAACTGGGGATAATAAATTAACTGATTTTACAAACCACAGTGAAGAAAACACTGACTACAGCAGAAAGAACATGCAACAAAGTTGAACAGAATTTTACTTAAAAGTTTCCTTTAAATGTTTTAGATGTCAGGTTAGCTGGATTCACACACACAAAAAAGCAACTAGGAATTTTTTAACTATACGGATCTAATCTATGCCCCAAATGAACAAAATAAAAACACCTTACACTTCACAACAATCAGGTCACAGAGCTGTTCCACAAATGCATTAAAAAAATCTAAAAAGAATTCAGCAAGGCAGTAAAATATCAAACCACAGCCTTTTAATAATATTTTAAATGAAGCTTCTAAGGCTGCTTAGAAACATGCTAATTTGAAGCACTGAAAAAAATGGAAGCAATCCAACAATTCTAGCACCTACAACATAAGTTCTCATTCTCTCAGCTTTTCTTTGCTGAAGAAAGACCATTGTGAGAATGAAAAAATATGAAATTGCACATTTATCATGCAAAGAAACCTATTTAGAGAGCAAACAGCAACCAGAGTAGTTCTTAAAAAAATGAAAGTCAAATGGAAATCAGATTAATAAACTGAAATGAGCTTATACACAGGGGCAACAAAACAGGAAAGATGTTACAAAAGGCTGAACTGGACATTAGAGCTCTTCTCCCAGCTACATAAGAAAAAAACCAAAACACATTCCTTAGCTGCAGTGGAAGCCTAGAACAATTCTGATGGATCATATGGACTTAAAATGCACTTTTTCTCCTGTTTTTTTATTTTCTTGGGAGAGTTTGTTTTCAATCAGATTGGACAACCAGTGCAGCAGAGTTAATTCCAGAGAAGTGACAAGGAAGCAGACAGGATCAGTAGTTCTGCCAAGCACAGAGCTGCCCTTTAAACTGTCCCCTGCTGACTCTTCAGCATCCTATAAACTCCGTAACCGTGTATATGTCTGACACAGTTAGGGTCTCTCAGACAGCTGTGAACCTCTCATCTCTAAATAAATGTAAAGATGGGGGTGAGGGAGATGCTAAGTAATGAAATATTCTAATCTCTGTTGACATGCAGATTAGTCCTGGGATAATATGTTTTGGTTTGGGTCGCCTGCCCTCCCAATTTCTTTACATACACAGTACATACAGAAAGGAGACTTATGCAAATCTCCAAATGAAGCAAACAAAGGTGAGGTTGAACAGTTTAGCAGTCCAGTACCTGTAGTTCAACAGAATGCTATGAAGAAGGAAAAGTAGAAGAAAGTAAAGTGTCCTGGTCAGGAAAAGAATACAATTTACATACTTCAGGGTCAAAAGGTACACAAAGGCAAAAAAGGGAAATGGCACTACCATAGCACTGGCCTTAAAATTATCACTAAACCATATTTCAGGCTGTTCCCAAAATGAGGTTTATAGTTAGAGTTCAGAAGTGGACAGCTCTGAGTGCACAGCAACTCAGATGCCACAGCAGGTGCATGTCACACACTTTTGTCTTTAAGGTTGTCCTGCAGTTTTGGAGATGTTTCGTTTAACACAACCAACATTCTTCATTTACTTTATTATTTTTGGTATACTCAGTTTTCATTAAGGATGAGCTCTTCCTCTGATTATAAAACATTCTTTCCATAATTAAAATCAACACACGCATTTCAAATACATTCTTACACTTATTATACAGGGACCAAAAGCTTGTGGCATCCACATACAAACACAACATACCCAATGTCTCCTCTCTTGGCTAGCAGAGACATTTTGCACAGATACCCTTTTCTGCCTGCCTGCAACAGTCAAAGTCTCTCCCTCTAACTCTCTGCCTCAATAACCTCTTTTCTTGCTTTCACAAATATTGTTCATGGCAAGCACATAAGTGAGCTCTAATTTAATGATGAAAAGCATCCAGCTTTGCTATAAGGGACTTTCCTTTCTCCTCAGTCTTCCAGATGCCCACTCCACACTCACTGTGAAACACAGTTTAACAGCTGTTTGATCAGTTTATGAAACCTTCACTGAACAAAAGCAGGGAGCAAGCTCAATATCCTAGAATGAAAGGCACAGCCATGGTCTCAACAGTGATCTGGATAGCAAAGCCACTCTCATTTATTTCAAAAACCACATCTCAGGTCTTAACTATACTACCATTATGGACTACTTTAATACTATTCCACATTAGTTTCCAAACTCAATTAGCATGGTGGAAGAATACCTCTTCCTGGTGTGATAGTTTTTCCTCCCTACACAAGCCTAAAATAAGAGGCACTTACATTCTGCTGGTAACTACTTAACAGTTAGGGAACCCAAACAGTGAAGAACTGAGCATAACATCTATTGCAGACAAGTTTTAGAACTGAGGAAAGCAATGTGACAACAGTTGAGGTACTTGTGAAAGGAAGAGCTCAGGGAGACATGCTTCCAAACAGCAACAACCACATTTCTCCATTTGAAGGACTGTGCTTGTAGAGCCTGCATCAGCCACTCCCCAACTCTTTTCCACCACAGACCTGACTTGCAGACTAGAAGTTACGAACACCTGTATATACAGGTATTCTCTAACCAACCCCAAATTCTGCCACAAATATCATGCTACTCAGCCCTGCACCTAAAATCTACAATTTATAGTTTGGGATCCCCTGCCCTGTGTATACCTCCCCAGCAGTTCTGTACAGCTGCTGCTTCACTACCCCATCAGCTGCTACTCTACTACAAAGCCCAGGGAAAACAGCCAATCCACGTCACATCTTGTTTCTATGAACAAGATACCATAATCGCAGCTTTCCACAGTACGTCTTACGAGTTGCCCATAAAAAGTTTCTAAGTGTCATGTACATTGAACTATGAAAGCCAAGGAAAGGAATCACAGAAGCTTGTGGCTAAACCCCAACCCCAGTATTCCCACAAATTTCCACAGCCATCTCAAAATACATTTCTGCAGTATTTACTGCTTTAGAATATGTCATGGATGTTGTACAGTTCAAACAACTTCAAAGAAGTTCAAAGCTGTGACCGCTGAGATCAACAAAGTGCTTCAAAAAAGCACAGTGAAGCATCATGGAGAAAGTGAATTTCAGGCCAGCACAGTTAATCTGATCTACAGTGTTCTTATAGTAACTCTTCAAGGTAAAACATGCAAACATTTCTATGAATATATAAGCCAAATCTATGAATGATAAACTAATTAAACTCCTATTTCTCCCCATATAAAGCAAAGCAAAATTCCTTACTTTGGAATATGAATAAATCAACTTTGGATGTATAAATGAAGTCAGAGAAAGAAAGGTATCTTTAAAATATATTAACATTCCTTCCTCTCCAACTCAGGTAACACAAGTGGCAGACTTTTACATTTATTTATAAATAGCTATAGACAGTAGAATAAAAATTATTCTCCAGTAGCTCCCTATTAAGGTATGCTTTTCATCAACCACACAAAACTATGTTCCTTCTTTTATTTTATTCTTCAACTGAATGAGAAAAAAATAATACAAATAACTAAATATATATACTAAACTTAAAAATATCTAAAAAAACTAATACTACACTTCTATTTAATACTCAGAAGAAAAAAAAGCACAATAAATCACAATATATTATTAACCTGGTTACAAAAAAACCCTACTGTATTTGTGGAATATGAAAGACAGAACAAGGGTAAAAACATTACTGCTAAAGGGTATTTTACAGAAAGGCTTGGTGAGTGTCACCATCAGTTGTCATTGTAGCCCAGTAAGATCTTATCTGATCAGATGCTTTTTCTGGGACAGGGTCTAGCAAAACAAGGTAAATCCTCTTTCACTCCAGTTCAATATCACAATTTAATATGGCAAGAAACCAAACCAATGGCTTCGTTGACTACTAATTCTTTCTACAGATATACATGTCTTGGGCAATATGATGGAACAGTCATGGCTTCATCAGTGAATGAAAGAAACGTGTTTCCAAATCACTTTTTATTTCTTTCCTCAATTATCTCCTCTTGTGACCAAGCCTCTATGATGCTATATCCACACACTGCCTCTTAGCACACAGTAAGTGGAAGAAAGCAGGTTTACCATATCACACAAATTGTCCATAAGGAGTAGACAATATTCCTTGAAATCTGCTTCCCTTCATTTTTTTATGCCCATCCCTAAAATAAAAATCCATTAAAACTTAAAAATGTTATTAGCAGGAGTATTGTATAGGAACTGCCAGTAGAATTCACTCCTAAACCACCTTCTAATACACTATGTGACACAGACAAATAACATGCCTCATTTCTAAACCAATGGTCTACAATCATCTAATAGGTTTTTTTCATATCTTTATCTAAAGGTTCATTCACATTCAGAATAAAGGCATGACACTTTGCAAAGAATACTTAGCACTCTTTACAGACATTCAAACCTTCTCATAAGCTACTGACATTGTTCTTTTGAATTCTGCATTTCTGTATTTGAAACATCAAATGACTGATCAACGGAAAATATTTTACCACAGAAATAATTTATTTTTTCTCTAATTGTTTAAAATGAGCCTACAATTTTGAAGTAAATCCATATCCTCAAATAGAAGATTTGAAGATATTGATTGCTCCTTTTTTAACTCTTAACAGAAGAATAATTTTCCTCGCTAAAAGACAGACACCATGTCCACAGTGAGACACTGCATCTTTGCAATCTATATATCACTTCATTGCTAAACCTACTTACACAAAATTTAAATTTAAAAGCACATTCTTGATTAAGAATAGAAGGGTTTAGAAATATAGTATTAAATAAATATTTTTAAATTGCTCTGCTTACTATGTATCTTTCTATCACCAAGAAAACATATGTTTAGCATGTGCATAATATTTTAACAGCAAAGGGAAATACCCCTGAAGTTAAAAAGAACCTGAACAAAGCTAACTATTAAACACGAATGCTTTATGAATTAAAAAATCCAGCAATTCCAGGTATGCAGCCACCCAATTCATATCAAGACAAGTATGTAGGAGCATCAAATACAGTACAAATCCAAAGGAGACTAATCAAATGAGATTCTGGATTATAACACAAGAAATTTCATTTTGAAACATCTTTCACTGCTACCAAAAATCACACTCAGACATTCCTCCTCATACCCTAGAACTATCGCACAGCACCTTAGTAAGTATACAAACTTCAAGAGACCCCCTTCCACCATGTACTGTGAATCTCCATTTCATTAAGCATACTCGAAATCACTGTTTAACCAGAAGAGTTGTGAGGATTTTGAAAATGAGTCAATGATGCTATCACTTCAAAGATCTAGTCAAAATGGCATATAAATCCATCTTGGATTTTTTAAGCAAAAATTGGCACTTCTGGCTTCATGCTTTGGATGATTTGTCATTAAGAATGATTCTAAAAATAAAATAATGACAGGAAAATAAGGTGTAAGGTCTTCTTTCCTAAATGTGAATGCAACCTGAATTTGATTAGAGAAATAGCAGCTTATTAAAACAAGCATGAGAAGTTCAGAAAAACATGTATATGACTGGTAGCTCCTACCAAAGCTTCTATTTGCCTAATAAACTGGTCCCCAAGTCTCTCTAGAGCAGTAATTCCAGCTAGGTCATAGCATATCTGAATATACAATTTGATCAGTTTTGATAGCCCTTGAACTGATACAGCTTGACCTTTATACTCTTTGCCAAAAGCCACTAACAACCTTATGAACTTTCTTAAGTATTTAGTCTTGTCAAGATCTTAGCTGACAGCCCTTTTAACATCCAACATATGCAATGAGCTTTCCCAAAAAGATATTAATGCATAAGGAAAACATATGTAGATGAAAATTCAAAAGCACTTTTGTCAAGATTTTAGAGGGGCCATAGCAACATTTCTTCCCTAACAAAGATACATAAAAAGGCTACTCCTACTCCTCTCCTACTCAAGCACACTGTTCTGGGTTTACCTGACATTTTTGTTATTGTTAATATGCTATTAATATGCTCTTGTTATGCTATTAAGATTGTTCCTCTTGATGAAAATAATTATAATTAATATTTTGCCAAAGGGAGGAGAAAAATTAAGGCAAGACTGTCAGACATACAGAGGATCCTTAAGTTTCCAAGACATAATCAGTTCTCAAAGATCCAGAAATGCTTACTCCAAGATTTCTTATCTCCTAGATATGCAAGTTTCCGCAAGGAGAACTGCTGCTCTGTTATGCATGTTAAAATGTTATGTTTAGCACCTTAAATTACTGACTCTGCAAAAACAAGAAAGAAACTTTAATTAATACATATTCAAGGTAAAGTGGATTTTATTGCAGGTAATTATACTCTGTCTCTGTTAAAACACACTGTGAGTATTTTCTCCTTTTCTCTTCATCATCCTGTAGCAGTCTGAAATGTAAGTATACACCAGCTATGGCCACCGCTTCAGCATAGAGAGAAAACATTTTAATGCAAATGTGTAACACTAAGTTCTAACCACTACTCCTAAACCAATCAGTAATTACCACTTTGTAGATCACCGAGTATCTTCTAGACAGGAACAAAATAGAAGTTAAAAATAAAAATCCCCACCAGGAGACAATGTCCCTATTCTCATTAATATTGACTTTAATTTAAAGTCTCAGTTAAAAATGCACTTTAAAATTTCAATGCTTTAGGCTCTCCAGAATATTCTCTACTGCGCACATAATGCAAAATCCTACACCCTCAGCAGAGCTTATTAGAGGCATCAAAACAAGTATTGATGCAGGGATGATCAAGTTACTATTGCAATGATACTGCTGAGGCAAAACCAAGTTATAAATATGTATAAAACTAACAAGGAAAAATAGATCAAAGCAGAAGGGAAAAAACCTACTCCACATAGTAATGAATGGGAGCTATAAACTTTTCTGGTTTAGTCCTTCAGAGAGCATGGGGGGAAGGAGGAGGGGATTAGGTTTTTTGGAGGTTTTTGCTTATTTGTTTTGTGGTTGGGTTTTTTTGTTTGTTTTTAATAAAAATACCTCCATTTGGTTTACCTGCTATAATATAAAACAGATTTCTTCATTAGGCAAAATCATTTCTGTAGAAAGGGGAAGTATTCTTTTGTTTTGCAAATTGGCTTCCAAATTACGATTAAGTTTTACAAGAATTATTAAGAATTAAATCAAATATAGATCACTACCAAAAAGCTTTTAGAACTTTATGAATAATACCCCATCATTAAAATTTTTATTAAGACTACAAGCAAATGTGTTCAGGTGTTTTACATCCTACTTGTATCTGAAGAATGTCACAACAGAAAGCTATTAGAAATATAAAATAAATGCTCATATTTGCATTCAGTTATAGGTATAATCATCAGTATTTTCATTCAAGGTCTGCCACTTCAGTGAAATTTACCAAGAAAAAAACCCGACAAGCTGCTTACTGTAACAAACAACTAAAAATAACATACAACAGTTTATTTGTAAACTATGCCCTAGTTATACAAACACTAGGAGAATGACTAATGAGTTTTTATTTGAGGTCTGTACAAGACCTTCAGAAGTACTTAAAACTTATATGACGGTTACCTTAAGGACACACTGTACTCAGGATAAAAGATGCTTTTATACTGAACCCAGGTCCCTGTTTCCTCTTCTGTATTCTGATCTTCTATTATAAAGAGATTGAACGATGCAAACCTTCTTACAGACACTTGTTGAAGATGGACATTTTCCAAGTGCTTTTTCTTCAGAACCTTTGAAATGAAGAACAAATTAAACATTAAGAACAGAACTTTCAAGAAAAGTACAAACACAGGCTTCTTTAACTGAAGAGGCAAGTCTGGAATCAATCATAATAGCTATGCTATCAGCTAATAGTTATCAATAACTAGTCCAAATACGTCAAGCCTAAGAAAAAACAACAGTGGTATTGATGGTAGGGATCAAGAAAATGAGTTACAAATTTATTATGTCTCAATAAATGTAAAGCAAATATACTGTGTCTAGAAGCACATAAATTTTCCTTTTTAAGTGCTCCAGCAAACCCATACCACAGAGGCAAATTGGGTTCTCCCCTACCCTTCCACCATTACCACCACAAAGAAAGTTTCACAGACCAAGCAGTGCCCTCGCCAAGCACATGACAGGCAATGCCCTTACAGATGGAAAAAGAAAAGATAGGGTATCTTCTGCAGAATTTAAGTGACTAAACCCAAAACGTGACCCTCAGGTGCAGAATGTTTGCCAGGTACACTACTTCCTAGCCTAGAAGTCTACTGTTGCACACTTGCAGAATTGCTGTCAAACTTGCCACCTGTGTCAGGCTCCAGACTTTCACATGCCACAGCTGCGTATTCCCCCACCAGGAGACTCATAAAGGGATTGAAGCATTAGCCAACCTTTATGTGAGCCCCAAAACACACTGACAGCAATAAGTTCAGTACTAAGAGACTAAAGAATTCAAGACAGTGGCTGAGACAGAATAGGCTTTTTCACGTTTTAAATGATTAGGACACTTGTTCAGGAAAGTGAAAACATGGGCTCTGTGCCCTGCACAGTCCACTGCACTCAACCATCTTTGGGGAGTGAGGTATCAACCCACTCCATAAAGGAAAACTCAGCACCCAGCCTGTTTGAACTGTATCTTGCACAGAAGAGAATTAGTTTTTCCCTGCCAGATAAAAAAGGCTTATTCTTCAGCTCAGGGCTTATTCTTCGGATACGGAAGAAGAGATAGAATCACAGAATCTTTAGGGTTGGAAGGGACCTCAAAGATCATGTAGTTCAACACCCTTGCCATGGGCAGGGATGTCCAGGGTTTAACTTCTTTCTCCTGACACTGGACAGAATGCACAAATAATTACCATAGCCTTTTTAAAAACAAGATGCCTATGCAGTCCATAATGAGGAAAAAAAAGAGCAGAAAATAAACTCATCCCTATAAATAGCTACAAGGAACAGCTCCACTGAGTAGGACAGTGCCGCAATTTACAGGGTTTTGCCAACCAGAGATCAATCTGAATTCAAATGATAAACAGCTCTCCAGAATTACGAAACAGAAGCTTTGCATACAGGATGCATAGAGCAAAATAACAGGTCAGTGATTTTTTTGGCTGCACCCAACCTTTGTCAACATGCTTTAACTGGAAATGCACTCACATTCAACAGCCTTACAATTTGGTACCATGACCTACTATTTTGCAGGATACTTAGAAATACTACGTATGTCAGCAGAGCAACTGTATTTGCTATGCTGTTAGTTTCTAACAGCAGGTCTGATGCATCAGGCTTACTGCTCTTGGATCTATTTTCATCTATTCAGCATACGAAAGGCATAGGCATTTTTATCAAAGCATTAAAAGTGCCTATGTGCTGTCCACACTATTTCTTTTCCTTCTGTAACACATAAGAAAAAAAAAAAAAAATACACGAGGGAAATTGCAAAAATACCAAAACAGGAGAAGTTGAGGAGCAGACTGAAGATCACCACACAATAGTGGCATGTCTGGAAACAAAACAGACCATTTTGACAACTAAAGAAAACTACCAAGGCATAATTTTCAGTGAAGTGTGTCGTTTGGGGCTTCTTTAAACCAAAGACAAACCACAAGGGAGGTGGGTAACAACACTTTTCAGTTTTTTGTTCTAGAGAGGCATCTTCTAGCAACTCTGCAAAATTAACTCTCTAGCTTAGCAGAAAAACTGATGAGCATTTGAGAGCTCATTTCTCCCATACACTCAAATTAAAATCAGGTGGTCTAAAATCTGAGAAGTACAATAGTAGTAGGTTGGATCTTTTAGAAACCCGTGCATAACTGAGAAAAGAGACCACAAAGGCACAATATTTACATTATTTATATCTAACTCTATGTATTTACATAAGGATCAAAGTATTTTTTTAACTACAGTCAGTTCCTAAAAGCATCACCCTTGTGTTACAAGCTATGAAGATATGCTGCTGCTACAGTACAATCCACTGATGAAAAACAACAGGTGACAAACCTACCTACACTCATAATGTTTTGAAGAAATGATGATGCCCTTCCAATGAAGGTGAAGCTCCCTAAATTCCTGCACGCTGCCACTAGAAATGAACATGTCCCAGGGATTTATAAAACCAGTAGCCAGTATCAGAGCAGGCTAAAGGCTTCTTGGCAGGCTAGACACAGTTCTTGGGTTTAGTGACGGCAAAAAGAAAGAACTGTGATGGAGAAGAAATCACCAGACACCACTGTTCTTCGGTTGGTACTTGTGGCCTCTATCTCCTCCCTCAGTAACTTTCAGCTATGTTTCTCCACATATTTTTCTTTTAAAAAATTCCAGAAGCCTTGTTTCACTCTTTCCAAGATCTTTTGGTATGGAAAGGCCCTGTCTTCTGCACAAGATCTTTACAAGTGTACACAAGTGCTGAGCTTGTACATGGGTCACACATACAAATACTACCTAAGTAAAAAATGGTTTTGGTTCTGTAACGATAGATTACAGAACTCTCGTACAGACTACAGAATTCTCTTCCAAAAATTAGGCTTCAAAAATTAGGAAAACCCATCAAGAACAACTAAAAAAACCCATGCAAACACACTTTTAGCCTTGCAGTTTTCCCTCTCCAATTTGTATTTTCTTTCCTTCCTAACTTCACCTAGCAATATAGAATTCTAAGACAATTCTTTCTTCACTAACACAGAGAACATTAGAAAGACAAGTATGATGAAACTGTCTCCGTTTTAGAAATATTCCAGTAACATATTACCACAGATCAAAACTGCAGGGTCTCCAGCATTTAATCGCAATATTAGCCCCATTTTTTGTACTCCCTATAAAACCTAATTGATTTCTCTAAAAAATCAAACAAAGCAACCAACCAGATGGAGAATGGCAGTCACCTGAATTTCCCTGTAGTTATTTGTGTGTCTCATTGCATATGGCCTAGTTGCTTTGAAAGCCAAATTCAGTAACAGCTGATGGTCTACAAACCTCTGTTCAGTTCCATGGTGCTGACTGCAATGTGGTATGTTGTACAGGCAAGAAAGCTTCTACATAATCGGCCAAACCATCTCTAAACATCATCAGTAGGACTGTGCAGTATTTATTTTTACAAACAGCTCATTTACTAAATTGTTTTACTCAAATTGAAACAAACTCAAGACTAACAAAAACATGGAAAAAGATCTGGAGCACAGGCACCCATCACAGAGAGAGGAGTGGGAAGAGAAGAAAAATGATTTTAGAAGTTTCTCTGTTCTGCCTTGCCCTCACTTTAGCTTTCATTTTTCATTTCTGATGAACTGAAACACTTGGTGAACATCAGCAGGTGAGCAAGACTTGCGTGAGCAAAAGAGTAAGAGGAAAGTAACAGGCAGGATAAATATGTAAGTTTACAGATTTCACCAAAGTTTTCATACAACTTTATGGAGCAAATTACATATAGAGAGCAATTTAATTTATGCCCATTCCTCTAACCTCTCTGCCAAAAACTACCGGATGCATAATGCCATCAGTTGCACAGACCAGCAGGCCTCAAAACACAGCCTTTGAGAATTTATTCCAGTCATTTATAAGTGCACACTACACATGTAACTTAACTTAGCACTGGAGTTTTTTAATGCAAAATCATTTTGATTCTGACAAGCTAAGTTTAAAACTACTGTCAAACTTTAAGCTCCGTACATACATAAAACATTTTATTGATAAAGAACTCATAGGTAATTATGCAAACCTCTGGTTCTTTATGCTAGCTTCACAGGATACCTGACAAAAAGGCTTTTTTTCTTAATTAAATCAGAGAGCACACATTCAAGCATCCTCACCATGGCAAATCAATCTGTGCATGCATTGAATGAAAGCAAATTCAATATATAAACACACCATGGAACTGGTTTCACATAAGATGTTATTATAAGCAGTATGAAAAGCATTTTTAAAAGCACTGTAAGAAACACTTTGACAGTGCTCCTTTAAAAATGGATATAAAGGAAGGTTGATACCTTTTTCCAATCCATACATAGATCTGAGCATCACTGCAGTAAAGAGCGTAGAACTGATTTTTTTACTTCAGATGCACCAGTAAGATTAAATTGATCCTTGCTCATCGTACCATACAAAAATCAACAGAAAAGATGAAGAACATGGAAAACCCCAGGGAATCTGTAGAGGAAAAGGCCACATATACATGTACTTTTAAGAAGAAACTGAAGCCTTCTCCCCAAATACCTACACACCCATTCTACTATCATGAAAAGTTCCTTACGATTTTAAGAGAGAGGGTTATCCCAAAGGCAGTATGCTGAAAAGGCATAACAGCTAGCATAGCCGCAGAGGGCAGCTTACATAGTCTGCTAGAACAGAAACCTACAAAACCAAACCTGATACTCCTACCAGAAACATTGACATTTCGTGCTTTAAAACATAATAAACAAGAAGTTTGACCAGGGAATTTACAAACAAAAAGTACACACAAAGAGAAGTTCAATATGAACCTCCTCATGCCTCCCACACAGTTACTGGCTGCGGCCATTGCCCCTCTGAGGCCACCAGCCGCCATTTGCCACCTTGCTACCCCTCTGCCTTCATGAGGGGAGCTCCAATGGGCAGCTCCAGGCTTCCACTTAAACAAAACTAAATGTGTAAGCTAGGACCATAAATATCACATCCAGTAGCAATAACGACTAATGAAACTAATTCAGGTTTTTCATAGAATCACAGACTGGTTTGGAAGGGACGTTAAAGATCCAATTCCAAAACCTCCTGCCACAGGCAGGGACACCTTCCACCAGACCAGGTTGTTCCAAGCCTCATCCAACCTGGCCGTGAACACTGTGCCAGGGCCGCACTAACCTCATAGATTTTAAGCCTTTATGCACACACTCATCTGAAGAGAAATCCTTTCCCGCCTTGCACCACTCCTAAAGGTCCCAGAAAAGGCCGACAAGCTCCTGCTGCCCTGCAGCACAGGTGTACCCGCTTGCTACTTCTGTTTATGGAACACTTCAGAAAGCCCTGTGCGTGTATATACATTTATACGTTTTATTCTTATTACTATTATTGCAGGAAGCAGACTGTAAGCTCTTCTGCAAGCCCCAGCTCGCTATTCCTCGCTATCCCCCCTGTCAGAGGTGCAGACAGCTCGCCGCAGCTCAGCTTTCCGCACGCTTCCACTGCTGGCAGCATATCCCACCGGTCCCCGGCACAGCCTCCCCAGCCCACGCCAGAGCCCGGCCCTTCAACCGCTCCAAGCCACTATTGCCCGCGGGAGCACGGTATCCCAGCGCGGAGGAACGGGTGGGAACACGCACGGTCCCTGGCCCAAAGCGACGCAGCAGCCGCTCTCCCCCTCAGCCACCGTCGCCCGCCATCCCCTACCGGGATCCGCGGGCTCCCCCTACCTGTTCGAGAAGCCGCCAGCGGGCTCTCGCCACTCCTGCACCGCTCACCTCGCACCGGCCCGCGGCGGGGCGATTTGGAGAGCCGGCAGCCTCGGCCATTCGGCAGCAAGGAGGGCTCAGACCCCCTTTCGCTCTGCACGACTTGCAGCTGAGACTCCAGCAGCTGGCAGGGCTGGCCGGGTTAGGGATGCAGGGGAAGGAAGTGGGTGGCCATCTTTGTTAAGGGCAGCTCTGGGAAGACGTGCTGCCGTCTTATGCCCAGCTCTTCAGGAGCAGCAGAAGGGCGGGAGCGCACCTGAATGCTGGCCGCCTGTGGCCTCCGCGCCCGGGGGAGAAACAGTATCTGAAACAGGAGCGACCTGAGGAAACCACGCCAGGGACCGCGCTAGCCCGCCCGGCTTGCGGCCGGCCGCCGCTGCTCACTGAAGCCTCCGCCGCCGTCTTGGCTATGGGCAGGCCCGCGAGGCGGCCCAGCACTGCTCCTGCCGCCTTCCATCTTACCGTGGCTATTGCCGCCGGAGAGAGAGCGGTCCGGCCTCGCCGCTGCGGTGAGGGGCGGCGGGAAGGGCTGGTGGGGAGAGGGACGGGGAACAGGACCGCGGGCGGTGAACATGGAGGGTCTGCAAACCTATGAGCACCCCTGAGAGGGGAGGTCAGCTCTTGCTGTCAAGTTACTTCTTGAGATAAAGTGATTTCATTGTTGTATGATAGTTATAAAGGGGGACAACTTCCCAGAAGAACTCTCCAAACCTTACCTGGCATTGGTTCTTCAACATCTAAACGTAAACATTTGCACCTTCCCTTCTCTCATTGGTAGTTTCACTAGAGTTAAACTTTAAAGTACCAGGAACTACGTTTTGCAGTTAACACTGCAAGTTAATATGGAGGCTAAACTGTGTGTACCGCTTGTTAAGAAATGAATGTAAGTTTTAACTGTTTCTTCTCAACTGATACACGTACTGAATCAGTTTCACTTCTTCGAATGAGTTTTACCTGCAGTTTATATTAATGTGTATTTCACATATTGCAAATGATCAGCAATTTACGATGTTTGGAAATTTCAGGCTATTGAGAAATGAAGGTTAGGACATCGTGTGTTGGACTGCGAAATCTTCTCCAAGGGCTGAGCTACAGTATCAGATACTACTCTCAGCATAGCTGTCTTCAAAGAGTATGTATTTATAGTAAAATAAAACCAAACCAATGCTGCATCCTGGATTGTTCAGGAAGTATATGCACGCACAGGACTCTGCCACCTGGAAGCATCCTGCCGTGGAGATGCTTTTCGTGCAAGGTACGCTGATTAAGTATGGATTCCGGGTCAACAACCACCTTGGCACATCTGTTCAGGAAGCC
>JAVHNF010095834.1:12883-28460 GCA_034783455.1 Micropsitta finschii | reverse complement strand
TTATCTACCCTCAAAAGAGAGCATCAGCCACACCAGGGGAAGCATCAGCCCTGGAAGCACTTTCTTTGGATTGAGCTCCCATAGCTTGTGTGATGGCCAGTGGGAAAAAAGGCAAGAGGATAGGCACAAAATCACTGCAAAACCTGGATTAGGATTACTCAGATGCCAGGGGCATTAGGCACTGTATGAACATTTGTTAAATATTTAGAGGGCTGACAAGCAGATAAAGAAAACTGGAGAAAACTAAATATATTGTGATAGGTGATGGGGATATCCCTTTGGTGAAAAGAAGGAAGAACCAAAATACCAACAGACAGTGAGACCTGACATCCAACTGCACTGGTAAATTATTTAAAGCGTATTTCCAACCTGTCATTTGAAGATGAAGTATTATTTCCCCTTCAGTAGGATATAGCTGCTGGCGAGGGTGAGGGAGAAATAAGAACATAAACCTGCATGTTCAAAGGGAAAATCAAGGCCATTATTCACTGAGTTTTTGTTCAACCAAAAATATTGCTCTAAATAGGGCTGTGGATAACTAGAGCTGAGGAGCAAAGCTGAGGCCAGTAAACTGACAGTGAACAAATTGACTTTATTCTTGTTTGCAAGCAAAATTGGGTAAATTTAATTAATTTATCTTGTAGCTCAAGGTACCAAATCACAGGAACCTAGGAACAAAGGTTTCCTGAAGGAGGAATAGAGGAGGATTTGGAGCTTTTGATTTAATGATGATGGGATGGAAGAACATCACTGGTGCTGTCCCTTCTTTCTCCTCTCACCAGATACAGAAAGGCAGCAACCATTATGAGCAAAACCCTTTCGATTTTAGCTTCCTGATATCCCTCTTAAATCACTGGCAGGATGCTTTAGATTAACTGAAGTGAGATGTACAAGTCCCCCAAATCCAGCATCTTCATCAAGCTTAATTCTAATGAGGATAACTGCTTTACTCTTCATCTTTCTAAATAAACATTCTTTCATCCTTCAGCTTTATCAAGTGGTAAAGCTGAATATCCAACATATACAGCAAGGCATTCAGCAACACACAGTGGTAAACCTTAAAACCCTCCTTTTGGCCCATTCTCCAGTCCATTATTTCCAGTATTTCCTCAATTTCACAGCTTTTATCTCGCTTTGGAAGCTTGAATCAGAAGAACCCTTCAGGTCTGAGACTGGTCCCAAAAGATCAGGAAAGAAGGAAATTTGCTCTCATAAATAGTCACAGTGAAGGAAGTTCTCTGGCATTTAGCAAGGAAGTGAAGAGCTCTGGGGTCCCCAGGGAGTTACTTAGGTATTACCCTTGTGTGCTATTAGCAGTAATAAGCTTTGTATCAAGCACTTATGAATGAATCATACCTTTTTGCTATTACTTATGATAAATCTGAAAACACTTTAGGCCACAGGATTGTAATTATGCATAGAAATGGGGCTAAATGATCTCTTCGGGTACCCAGTCAAGCTCAGGAATGCCACCATTATCCATCTTTGCCAACCCATCATGAACAAGAGACCCATTTAAGTTGTTCTGCATCAGATGTTGTTTTTTATGAACAAAAGCTTTCTGCATGGAGGGAGATTTATGAATGGGAAAGCTGGTGGAATGTTTTTGCCATAGAGATATGATGGATTTTCTTTGTCAGCGTGCAGTTTATTTCCATCTGTTCTGAATCTGATTAACTCCTGCAGTGTATGTGATTAACTTAACTTCTCGAGATCATTAGCTGCTCTGCATTCCCATTATAGTTCTTCAGTGTGGGACCACACACAGGCTTGAGAATGTTACATGTTGGTTATTCTTAATATCTCAATCCACACTAACTGGTTATTCTCTCATGATAGCCATGGATCTAAAGAGAAAAGGCTTGTACCAGGAAAACATCACTGCTCTGAAGCAAACACAAAATGCTAATCAAAAGAGAGTTTAAGCAGATCCTCCTGATCTCAGTGCTAGAGCTAAATTAAGCCCTTTGGAAGAGTTCATGCCTGGCGATAGCCAGTTGGAGAGACAGCACCAGAGGCTTCCAGCCAGCACAGAGAGAGAGAGGACCACTAGAACCTGTGAGTGGTTCCCCTGCATCACCATGCTGTACTAAGCAAACCCTGTTTTGCAGTAGGTCGCAGGTACTTGTACCTTGTAGATCTCAAAGTGCAGCACAGACCACAAACAGCGCTGTCACTGTAAGCCCTGCAGTAACTTGTATTTTCTTCTGATGCATCTACAAATACAAACCCTGAAACATCCAAATAGAAGCAAGAAGCCAGAGCTCACGCACAAGCCTTTTGCGTTGTCCCCTTAGTTGTCTTTTGAGGGGTTTTCCTTAAGTGAATAAGGCCAGCAAATGGATGTGTCAGTAACAAATGTTTGCCATGTAATTAATTACCAGTCTCATTGATATTAATGGCTGCAGGGCAGGAGTATCATGAGGACAGGACCTCATCCAGTCACTTGGGAGCATCCATCATCTCCATCTGATCGTTTATCTTCAGACCTCTCTGCTCTATTTCTCCTCAACAGTACCTGCAGTCCCCTACTCCCAGACCCCATCCAAAACCACAGGAAAACTGGGACTCCTGCAAAGGTCTGAAAAGCACAGGTTTGCCCAGCTCAAGCTCTACGGTCGATTCTGGGTGAGATCAGCAAAACTTGCTGTGTTATTCCATCAGATTGAACAGGATGTGCCTGCACTTGAGGCTTTTCTTGTCCCTTGAATGACACGTTTGATGTCCTGCTCATCTCCGCATTTAGATCATGCCCACACCACATCACTGCCCCAGCTCCCAGAGGTTTAGCTGCTTGTGCCTGCCATCCATCCCCCTGTCCCTGTGCAGCTGTGTCCTAGCTTCAAGGTTTGCCTTTGTAATTCGTAGCTGATCAAAACATTTTGACATCAGATACCTGTGCCTGTGAGGAATGTTTCACATCACCCTAACCTTTACTTGAAATGTCTGGGTTTGGCATTTAACACCTCTGGAAAGGCCTCGCAGGGGCAGAACAAAGGTGCTTCTCAACCTCTCTGCTTAACAGCTCCCAGAGATGAACAGGGGAGCTCTCTGGGATGAGATTAGAGCAATTCATATGATCACGTTCTGTGAGAGGTGAGATGCTCCAGCCCCTGCTGCTGCTGGACTGGGTGTCTCTGGTGGCCAATTTGTGTTTCAAAATGCTTTACAGATACTCCATTGTTCTCCAGGATTTCACACACGAATTGGTGCGGGATGGGAAGAGTCAGGATCAGCCCATACATCGAGGAGAGAGCTGCCTGCATGCAGCCTCACAGCTTCTAGCAGCTTCTCACAGAAGCCACCCCTGTATCTCCCCCACTGTCACATAGACCCAATACAATATTTGTTGGGTTTTGGCGTCTTATCTTTGATTACCCATTAAGCTAATGATGGGATATAATATCCCATCACCTGGATCTATATCAGATATATACATTCTGTTCCTGGTTTTGAGGCACCGGGAGGGTTATTTCACGCAACTGATGAAGTCCTTCTGGGCACGGGCACCTAGTACAACCCATCCCCATCACTGTCAGCCTCCATCAGAGGGTGATGCCTGTGTCACATCGTATCACGCCGTCAGGGCTGCTTGAGATAGCAGCCACCAGAAATAAAACGTGACAGGCAAACGTGCCTGACTTAAAACTGGCAGTGGGTAAAGATGGAGCTCCTGCTCGAGTGAGCTGTTAGAGCTCCAGATTTACACAGGTTGCAGCACTGGGCCCTATTCCTGTTTATCCAGGACTTGTGTTCCCACAGCAGGCTGTACTTATCCAAGATAAGGACTTTCAAATTCCTTAGTTTATTCTCTCACATCCACACTCTTTTATCTACTCCTTGAATCTACATTATTTATTATATGAATGACCAGAGAAATGAAACATTGGAAAGATTTTCTGCTGAAATCTAGTGCTAATACTCTGAAATTAATAAAATTCCTCAAAAATATTCCAGAAGAACTGAACTCCTTCCCTAGGCTACAGTATTTAGCTTTCACATTCTTCCCTGTAACAGGCACTGGCTACAGAAGCAGTTCTTATTTGCTTCCATAGCTCACAAATGCAGATCTCTCCTGCCCTGTTGTATCTAAGGAATGGCATTTACCTGATAACTGTGAGATATTTAGCATGGAAATCTGGCAAGCTATGCAGAGACGAGGTTTAATTAGAGAGTGATTCATTTAGAAAGAAAACCCTTTGGATTTTGCATCAGATACATCCTGTGAACATTAAACACGAGTGCCACGACCAAATGCTCCTTTTGGCACGCCAACGCCGTGTGCCTTTCCCCTTCCTGCTTTGTCTTGCGCAGATTGCTGTATCCAGGAATGTGGGACTGTGCTTATTAAAGTCTGAAATTATCCACTGGGTGGTTAAAAAACTGCTAATTCCGGCCAATGAGTGAAATAGCTGGTAATTTTGTAAAGTACTCTTAGTCAAATAAGATTTTTTGGCAGCCGAATGTTGATGTAGCAGAATGTGCTTTTCTGATTGACATATGCTAACAATACTGCCTCCACAATCAGGGGGAGGATAATTTACTTTTCATTTCCATTGGAAATAAGGTGAACCAGAACACGGTAGCTTGTTAAATCCCAGCTATGTGGGATTTGCTTCAAACCCACAACTCAAACGAAGCTCTGCATCCTCCGTCCTCTCCAGCATCACTTCCAGGAAACCAGCAAAGGCAGATTTCCCCCTGAGGTAGTTTTCAGATCCTTTCTGGGTTTCTCAACCATTTCCCAAGGCTTGTGCTCAAGGGGTGGCTGGACCAGAGGAGAGCTCTGCACTGAGAATCCTCCTCAGTGGAAAGCAGAAAGGCTGACAGCCAGTTCACACCATTTCCCAGCCGGAAAGCAGGTGTGCAGCAGGGAAATGAAGCATGAGAGAAGCTTAATCACCCTGGTGAGGTTTTACCATCTCACCATCATCCACACTTCTCTCCATTTCAATTGTCCTTCTCACACCCCTGAAGAGGAAGGGGGAAAAACTGCTCTGAGCATCCCAGCTCCCTGCTGGAAGGGGCCATGTCTCCAGAGATGTGGCACTGACAGAGAGCAGGAACTTGGCTCTGCTGTCACCTCATTTATCAGGCAACAAGGGAACATCTCTGGTCTCTGCCACAAAACCACTGCCATAACCTAGGGCCAAAATTATCCCTAAATATTAGTTGCTCCCCACATCCTCTCCTGCCGGCAGGGGATCCCAGCTGCTGCTTCATGGGATGCTCCATGCCGCGCTGCTGCTGTGGCGCCCAGCATTTCACTCTTCATTTGCTTTGTGGGACTTTATTTACTTATTTAGGGAAGAAAAAGCCTGAGGGAGCACACAAGACACATATTCAGGAATATTTTACGGTCTCAGTAATGGAACATTTTCTCAGCAAAACCCTCTCAAAGAAAATATTATGAGTAGTTCTGATTTGCTGCTGTTCGTCATTATAAATACTTGCAGTGGAAGTGTTTAACTTGCTGCTGTAACTCCAGGAGAAACCTTTAGCCTAATTTTTTACTTTCAACCACTCAAGTGCTCCAAGACTTTGTAAAACCTCCTCAAAAACTCATTAACGGTTCCATACCCTTTCACAGCCACGTGCCAATGGACCAAGGGAACAATCAGCTGAAGCAATTGTGCCTTTAACTGATGTAGTATTTCCCCTCCTTTCCTTCAGATACATATATAACAAAAGCTTGGGCTTGTAGGAGGGATGGAAAAACCATCTGCTTGTAGTGGTCTTTAAGTTTCTATTCCTACAGAAGCTGCCTTGGAGCACAAAAGAATAAACCTTCATCAAACTTCTGGTTTAGAGGGCTCATTGAAGCCTCCCTGGGGAATCCCTGAGTGAAGTTATAAGCTCATCTTCTTCATCACTGTTATAAGTGGATGTCTGCTTTTAGCGGTAACCCAGGGAAACCACAGCAACCAGATAATTTGAGGGACAACTTGGCAAAAGCAAATCACATCAACGTGAAGGTCAGCAGAGCCGGGGAGCAGTGTTCTGTACAAAAGATATAGGAGGAGTCACAAAGCCGAGAACTGGCTTCTGCTTTTGTGTCACTTGATGTTTCTGGTCCCCACCACCTCCGTGTCTCTCCCATGTTTCTGTTTCAGAGGAAGAGGAGAGTGATTCAGGTCTCTGAGTATTACTGTTCAGGTGGTGCTGGAAGGGAAGGCGGTTGTTTTGTATGAGACAGAGCACTATTTGGTCCTGAGGACTAATCCTATCCTACAGATGGTACCAGACTTTAAGGACTGAACTGATTACTGGAGTGACAGAAGCATGGAAGTGGGTTAGTGTTTCATTCTGTCCTGCCAGTGGCAAACACTGCAGTATTGGATTTTCTCTTTTTTTTTAGGAGGATTTAGCACAGACTCACAGGGTTTGAGGTGCTGAGGTTTTTTACACTAGAGAGCAGCCAGTGCTAAGCCTTTCCATGCACAGCTTTGTGCTTCTGCACTGTGCAAGTTCTGCGTGCCCCTGTCCATCGTGGTGCTGAGCAGAAACCTCAGATCTGGTGGGTTTACACTGATGCAAACACATGAATTTTAATGGAGAGGAGAATCAGACTGAACCATGCTTGGTGATAGCAGAGATAATAGAATCAGACCACTCTTTTTGTGCATCCAAACAACCCTGAGTACAGAATTAATTGAGACCCAGCATTGCACAAGCTGTCCTTTCCATGATGAGCCAATGTAACACCTGAGACTTTCAAGTCAAAAATGAACCTGGACCCTATCTAAATCCTTTCCAGGGCCAAAGTGATCTGTAAAGGTATAAAAGGACCCAAAGGCTCCCACAGTTGCTCACTGACACTTGAGTCCCACTGATGTCACAAGTTTCAGTACTGGGGTCCAAACTCACACAACGCAGCAAGCAGCTTCCTATAAAAAGCACTGAGTACAGAGGGTTTGCAGGAGGGGGATCAGCTTTTCCAGCCTTTCTAGTCCTCAAGAGTTTGTGTTTGCAGATAATTCCTTCCACAAATCAAAACCTTCTGCTCCTGGGGAAAACACTGCTGGTTTTTTTTTTTTAACTATATGAAAGTTTTGGTACAAATCAAACCATAGGGAAAAAATCTTTAATACAGCAGAAAGATTTCACTTTTACCATAATGATTCATAAAAAGGAAACCCTGTGCTATTCTAGACAATTGGCCAAGCCCTTTAAAGACTTCACAATAAAATTATGGAATGACTCAAGGCTTTAAAGAAAGGTCAGAAAAGACTTTTTGAGTTCTGTGTGATTACATTAGGCAAGACTAATTTATAGCTAGGTCAAAGGTTTTGAATGAAAGCAAATAAACTCTGAAGCACAAGCGGCAGAGGGAAGCATTTTGAGAGTTGTTTCCTTTTACTGATGTGCAAACATCGTTCTGCAGTAGGAAAGAAGGAAATTCAGGTGCTAAACCCATAGAAATAGGAATGGGGACCTACAGGGTGCCTTTCTTAGTCTGATCCGGTAAGTCTGAGCAAATCATTCCACCCTGGTGTGCACCAGCTCAGCCCAAGTGCACCTTGAATAGATGAAATAGGTCCTTTACAAGCACAAATTGCTTTCTCAGTTAAACCATGTCATTTTGTACCGGCTGAGGACTTGATCCTTACTGCTTAATGATCTTTCTTAGCCTCTCAAAGTGACTCCAAAAGATAACTCCTCTTTATAGCAAGGAGGCCTCTGAGATATCTTTAAAGCTTAGAAAACAGCTATATATATAACAAAAGAAGCCATTAACAGTGCGTAATGGCGGGGTGTATCTAGGAACTTCTTCAGTCCAAAGAGGAGCTCTATTATTATCACCAGCATAAACGAGAGATGATGTTCTTCTCACCATGTGGGTTGTGAGAGACGAAACCCAGCTGGTACGTTTGCTAAACACATTGAGTTCTGAGCACAAAACTGTATGGAGACAGCTCACCATCCCACCACAGCAGCTCACCGTCCCACCATGGCCACCTCACTACAGACATACAGGCAAATCCCACACATGCCTCTGTTTCCCTGGCCTGCCATTTGTTAAGCTCAGCTCCAGCAGGGTTTCTAGACAGCCCATAAGGCCTGACTCACAAAGTCTTATTTGAAATGAACAGCGACTTGCACTTGATTCAATCACTGCTTAATTTGATCCTCCATTTAATTTTATCAAAACTGTAGTAATCAAATAATTTGTACTAGAAACATTGGAACTTCCACTTGTTTATTCTGGCCAATTTTAATCCTTTAAGGCACAAGGTTTATTGGGTAATTTGGTTATGAGATAACAAAACACTGTCATTAAATACACAAGGAAAGGAGAGACCAGAAAAGAAAAAAAAGGAAGTAAAAAAGATCCCAAGGAGTGCTCATAATAAAGAAAAAATACAGTAACATGCTGTTATTTAGGAGTCACACTAAGTACAATGAATGCTAAGAAGCATCCTGCTGTTCCTGAGATGAAAAGATCAATGGCATGTTTCACTTGAGACATTTCTGGCAATGAACTGCACTGAAAGAGGGAAGCAACATAAATGAATGTGAATGAATTAGGGTTTTTTGAGTGTCAACCCATGTTAATGAACATATATCAGTGGCGCTTGATTCTCTCTCTGTGCAATAAGCCTTCAAAAGTCAAACCCAGCAGAGTAAGAGGAGCAAAAAGACTTCCACTGCAGGGTGTTTCTCTGTTGCTTTGAGAAATAAAACCCAATTTCCTGCTCCATTGGTCCTGCTCATGCCTTAACCGTGCCACATCTCTCCTCCACAGGTCAACACTTTCATCTCCTTTGTGTTCCCGATGGTTGTCATTTCTGTGCTCAACACCATCATCGCCAACCAGCTCATGGTCATGTTCAAGCAGGCTGCCCAGGAAAACCAGGTCTGCACCATCGGTGGGCAGCAGACGATGCTCAGCATGTCCATGGAGCCCAACCGCGTGCAAGCCTTGAAGTACGGCGTAAGGGTCCTTCGTAAGTACAATCCTATTTAGGCATGGAACTGGCTACAGGTGTCGAAGTAAACACAATTTGAAGAGTAATAGATTAAACTGATAAACGCTTTCATCCTAAACCTATTTTAAATGGAAATTAGCTCCTTTTGGAAATCCAAATTGCCCCCAAATGCTTTGATATTTTCCAACATTGTCCCGTGCTTGTATCATAGCCCCAGACTTTGGAAATCTGATTTGTCTGCTTACTCTCTTTCCTTCTCCATCTTTTTCTTGCTGAGTCACTGAGAGTTTTCTAGGGAATTTTATCCTCTATTTTCCACTATTTTCTTTTTCTCCTAGTGTCACTTTTCTGAGTTCTAACCTCCCTTTAAAGGACTTAAAAAAAATCATAGAGGAAAAGGAAGAGGTTTAAATATTATTTAGTTGATTGTGCTCAGAATAAAACACAACATTTAAATATATTTTGTGTTCTGTGAAACACAAACAACTTGATAGCATCGAGTTTTCTTGTTCCTTCTTTTGTTTCTGGCCAGATCTACCCTGAACACCTCTCTTTCAGCTGGTGCTGGATTTAGGCTTTGAGTGTGACCAGGGGACTGATGTAGTTCTAGACCCAAACTTACTTTGTTTGAAGAGTTGCACTTTACCCTCTCCCACCAGCTATCGGGCACCCAGTGTTTTGAAGACTATTTGCAGCCACAATATCCAAAAAGACATTTTTTGCCCCAAGCCAAATCAGTATGGCTGTGCTTAAGAGTTATCAAAAACCTTATTTATTTGTACTTAAAAAACGCTGCTTCTTGTATGATTTTTAACTAAATCTTGCAGCCCTTTGAGGGCCGGCTATTGAAGCATCTTTCAGCCAGATTCCCAAGCCTCGCTGTGGAAAATAGCTTTACCTCTATTTCACATACAATAGTGGGTTCACATTTGCGCCTGTGGTGTCTCAAACAACATTTATAACTGGGAACATAAATGGCCATCTGCAACCTGCTTAGGTGGGTATTCATAACTTCATGGAGAAGCTAGACAGAACTGTGAACAGAAAGGGATGCAATAGAGGGTTTTTTAGTCTTCCAAATAGCCACATTTACGGTAATCACAAAGAAACCTTTTCTTTTGCCTCTTTGTCTGTTGTTATGTAGAGCTAAAGAACAGACCTGATCACAGAGACTCCCTGAAAAAGCAAAACTAGCCCAGCATTTTAATGATTCAGTCAGCAGCAACTTGAGCCTTGCGTATTACCTCTTTATTCTTTCACTGCAGAGCTTTGGTCCGCACAAAGGTTAAATAAAAGATCCTGCGCTGAAGAACTGAGCTGTACTGCAAAATAGTGGATGGCTTAATTAAATAAGCTGAGGAAAAGACCAAAGTGTCTGGTAGCTTAAACAGACAGATAATAAAGCAAAAGTTGTTCAAAAGTAGCACCCAAAAATAACTGACAAACTGTGATTGTTTGTTATTAACAAACTTTAAGCTGTGAGAGTCACATAAGATGGTGAGGGTTAGTTAGCAGGGAGCTTTCTGACTGGTGCTTTTCACGGCAAAGCTCTTAGCAGCTGAAGTGCTTTGGCCAAGTCCACACTTCCAGCAAGGAAATAAATCCCTCAAGAAGGCACCAAGAATCTCCACAAGATTTTTCCAGCTGTTTTTCAGACGGGATGTCTCCTATGCAGTGCACTATTCCCACATCATGCGCATCACAGCTCCAAACACCATGCTGGGAAATGCCCACTGAGAAAAAGAAGCAAAAACACCAGAAGACATGGAATTCCCCATAAGTATCTTGTTGGACTTGGATATTTACTGTTTCTGCATCCTTTATCCACAGGGGTATAAAGTGTGAGCCTTGCTTCAGTGCTGAGCCTGCAATGATGGGGCTGCACAAGTCACTTGGTTCCCTGTTCACTTTTTCTGTTTCCTAATGCTTCCTCCTGCTGCCATTAAGTGAGAAGTTGCCTTTTCTCACTTGTGCTACAAACATCTCACACCTTTCTCTCTCCTTTTAGTATTGTATACTCTTCAAACATCAAGAAGAGAGAGCTTTTCATGAATAATAAGTGCGAGACCTGAATTTACACCTGCCATTCTCTGGCATTGCTCGGTGGTGGTGGAAGAGCATCACTCACCAACAGGTCCAATAAGTTTAATTTTCTTCTTCTCCTTTCCCAGGCAAACTTTTGCTTTTGTTATGTACTGCAAAAGCTGAGAAAAGTTAGCAAAAGTGAGGGCTTTTCAGTATGTAGCCTGAAATGGTGCAGAAGTGGGTCAGATGTGGCACCGTGGGGCCTTATGGCAGTGATGCACAGATGTTAAAGCATCTCTGCAGTGTCACCCCAGCAACAGGGCTGAACTCCCTTCCCTGCTGGGAAAGCAGTGAAAGAGTGGCTGCTTCCTCCTTCTCTGCACTGAGGAAGACCCAGCAAATAAATTCATCATCAGTTTTGTCTGTGATTCACCACATGATGCAGAAAGGCTTTTTTTATCTACCAGGCGTGAGTGAAATCCTGCTGCATTTCACTTTTCAGATGCACTTGATTACTGGATGTGTTTGGCTCACATTTCCTTTTGTCACCTATTCCTTATAACTCTTTTTCCTTTCAATAAATCAGGACTTTGAGCTGTCTGAAAAGTAGCAAAATACACAAGGACACAAAGGATTTAACCTGGGACCCATGGCAGCCAAAACCACATACACAGTCTAGGCTCATATATGGAAGAGGATGGGAAAAGAAAAACGGCACTTGTCTACACTAATAGAACTGTTGGCACAAAATCAGAGCTTCAGAGGGGTCAAGTTATTTTCCACTACCAAAAGTGAACTTCGGCTTGAAGTACAATGAGCTCGATACACTTTTTTAAGGTTGAAATGTTTCAGAACTAGTGCCCAAGAAAGACCTTTCTTTGCAGTTCATGGTGTGCAGAACCATTGGATGAGATCAGAGCAGCAAACACCTTCCTGCTTTCCTCCAGGTCTGCCAAGATGATGTATTTATTGACACTGAAGCAGGAGCTAAATCGGTCAGGTCAGCAGCTTTATTCCAAACATGCACAACATCATTTGGTAGTGTTTATGTATTTCTTGGCTCTGTCTGACTTTGGTCATGTACAAAATAATTAGGGAGACTGGGATCAAGGAAAGCATCAACCTGGCTGCCTGGGAGCCACCTCGTTAATTCAGTAACCATGTGATTCCTGACTGAATTCCCTCTCTGCTGTCAGCATTCACCAGGTGTGAGGATCCAGATTCAGGCAGCTCAATGCACTGGAAGCTTCCCATCTTTTTAGTGAGGATAACAGGGAAAGCCTGCAGCAGCGCTGCTAAATACCTCCCACCATGAGATTTTGTACCTTCCTTCATCCATCCAATATTCCGTTTTTCCTGTTGCAAACCACCTCCAATCTTTGTTATTACTCCTTGGCTAAACTGCAGTGATGAGAGCTGATTGCTTGGGTGATGTGTGTTGCTTCATGGAAGGGTGAGTATTCTCTGGTTGCCTGATGAGTTGATAACATCCTAACTAAATCTTAAACATGGCCGTGCACACACGTACCCTACAAATAAGCAGCCTCAGTAGGCAAAACCTCATGTATGCTGCGCACACTACTGCGTGCTGTATCCAGACAGAGAAAGACAACATAAATCTTCCCTATCTGTCTCACATTTCCAAACAGCACTGAAAAATCACGCGATATTTGAGCTTGGTTCAGGCTGAAAGCAGAGTTTGGGCAAAACCTCTTCTCGAAAGGGGACAGTTTTGTGACAAGGATTAAATGTCCCATCAATACACCAGCCTGCAGCCCAGTTTTCACTGAACACCCCTCAATACCTCCCTGACTGCCTGTCAGATTGGTTCTGGCCGTGGATGGAAGGACGGAGTTACTGAATGGCACAGCTCAGCTCTGACAATGTTGAGGTAAACTGATGGGCATCAAGAGGAGACTTTGCATATCCCTGGGTGGACATTGGCTAAGCCTATTAAAATGCAATCAGTTCCAGGTAGCGTTTGCTCCATTAGAGAAGCTGCTTAGTGAAAGCAATTATAAAGGACTTAGAAAGATTTAACCAATTAAAAGAATATCCTTTGGTCTCCCACAGCTGGCTGGGTGATGCCTCCTTAAGGTGCTTCTTAGGAGCTGAAGTCAGACTATATTCTTGCACTGAAAATCCAAGAATTTGTAAATTATGATTTTTGGGGTCTGTATTTCTTCAAATAACACTAGACAAAGGCCAAGTATTAATGAAGCATCCATGCAGACTGCATTTCCTTAACTAGCGCCTTAATAATTCCCTTTCTGCAGGAATGTTTTGAAGAGCTCATTCATTTCTCCTCTCTGATGTTCCAAGTCTGAGCTATCTGTTTCAGGAGAATATTGCTATGGGATTTAGTGTAGTCATCTCACAAACAGGAATAAAAAATAGCTAATACTTGGCAGGCACAATACACAGAAGAGTCTGCAAATGTGCTCCTTAGGCAGATATAGTTCATAATTCCTATATACTAAGGAAATCAGACTTGTCCATGAATCATTTCTCTTGGAAGAAAGGAACTAAATTCATGGCAGTTTGTATCCCAAATAAAAAGCCTGAGCAGCTCCAAGTGGAGTTCAGCAAAAGTCCTGTGATATTAAGGCTGAGTTGAAGCTGGGTTTAACAGCTCAAGAGTCACATTGCAATTCGGGAGGATAAATTAGCTATAGAACAGTTGTATATATTTCCCCGAGACGTTTGTACATGTAGGTTTACTTTAGAGCCTGCCAAGTGACATCAAGAAAGCAGTATCAGAGCACTCTATAAACACCCTCCAAGGAGCAGGAAGGGGTGATGGCTGTACCTCTCGGGACAAGGGTACTCTTTGTTCTCCTCTCCTAAGCCATGTCCTTTCTCTGGCACTGCAACTCTGGCTGCAGTGGATTGAGCTGGGATTCAGGCTCCCATGGCTGCATCTCTGAAGGCAACTCTAAGGCTTGTCATGCCCAGCAAGTGGATTTTCCAGGTGTAAAACCCTGTCAATGTGAGCATTTAAAAAGCTAACTGACGTGTTTTTCAACATGAAGTCTGGCCAGGGCCTTAGTCACTGCAGAAGCATGCAGTAAATACAGCTTCAAGGTCCCTCTGGAAAACTTCATTCTTGGAGGAAAACTTCTTGGGGGACCAAAGGACACTTGAAACTCAGAACTGGAGAGAAAAGAAGAAAGGAGCTGCAGAGGATGCTAGTGCAGTTTATACCTGGTCTTACCAAATAGAGCCTTGAAGCTGGTGAGGATAAGGCAGGAGCACTTATCTATCCTTAAAAGGGGAATTTTAATTTCTTTCTTCTTCCTTCTCCTCCAAACACCCAGATATCCCCAGGAAAAACGGCAGGGATAAAGTTTAAATGGAATCAAGCAACTTTTTGTTTAATTTCCAGAATAAATAATTGCTTTAGAAGGAAACAGAGAACAAGACCCCAGTTTGCAGTGGGTCAGCAGTGATGCGCTGCTCATCAGACCCTCTTCCTGGGCTGGCTTTAACCTTCATTTTCTGCCTTGCACCTTACAGATGAAACCAGTGGATGCTGTAATCACCAGCACGAGCAGCAGCAGGAATTCACATCCACTTTCAAAGCTGTCAGCTAAAGCCATTGAAAATCAGGGCTGGAGAATATAGTCTGAGTAACATATGCTGGTTTTGCATGCTAGAAGGTTTGTCTATTCACTCTGCTGTCTCACTGCCATTAGCAAAGTGTTTAGGGGAATATGGCTCCTTTCAGGAAAGATAGCATCTTCTAGCTTTTCATGCAAGAAAGAGACAATTATTCAGCAGTAGGAACAAAAAGAAGGAAAATGAAACAGGAAGATAAAAAGCAGATCTCTGGCTGCGGAGAATGGAAAATAAGGAGTCAAATCTGACATTTACACTGCTCAGTAATACGTGCAAGAGCAAAGGGGGATTGTATCCAGCAAATGCTCTGTGTTTTCAGGGGTGTCTAAAGGAGCCGAGGGCTCCCCAGGCCCATTGTTATTCCCAGATTCTCCTTCTTTGCTCTCCTGGATACTACTGGTACATATAGCTCCTCAATCTGGTTATAATTGACTTTTATGGAAATCTTTTCTTCTGCAGCCTTGTGACCCAAATAGCAGCATAAGCAGTTTTAATTTGACTAGGCTCATACCCACCCTTGCAGCAACCATAATCCCTACTTTGGGGCCTGCTGGAATAAACACTGCCTATGACCTGTCAGGTAGTGCATCATGTTAATATAAACAGCGCCCTGAGGTTTAACTAGGCAGTGCCAGCTACATCTACACTTGGCCCAGCTTTTGCCATCTCTCATATCAAATGGTGCAGTGACTCTTGCTTCACTTTGGAAGAGATTCTTTTGTAATAGCATCAACTAAATAAGCAAATTAAACCCAGGAGCTTTGAATACCGAAGAACTGTTTCTCCCAAAATCGACATTAATGCAAATCCCTGATACAAACCCCATAACACTGTCATATATGTTAGCAGTACCCGCTGGAGCATGCATCGTGGGCAGCATTGGAGGCACACAGCTGCTGATGACCTGAAATGCAGAAAAGGCTGAGGGATGTTGTTCAGATGGGTCCTTACGCACCCAAACAGCTCCTGCTTCTGCCCAGAGACTACAACATGCTGTTTCCCAG
>JAVHNF010095830.1:5958-15963 GCA_034783455.1 Micropsitta finschii | reverse complement strand
TTTCAGCTGCTCAAGAAAACAGTTTTATTTATATAAAGTTGCTGGTCTTAGCACACAGATAACTGGGTGAAATTTAGCAGATGTGACACGCGCCATCCCAATGAGACTAAATGGTTTATTGATCCTTCCTAGTGTTAAACATTATGAAAGCCAGACCTGGTGTGCATAGCAGACAGACCTGAATTATGATAAATTCCCAGATGAAAACAATTGTGGCTAATGACAATTTGGAAGGGGGGTAGGGAACGGGGGTGGTTCAAAAAACCCCAAACAAATCAATGCAAAATAACATAATTTCCACTTTTGCTAATTTAATTTGACTGTGTATGCAGCCAGATGCATCACACAGTTTTAAGATCCTTGCTGCAAGCGTGCTTACATGAGTATATGCAAGTACATATACCACCAGGTGGAATTCATAAACCACTGACTGTCCTATGCTTCCTCTAATGACAGTCATTAAAGACCTGAGTCACAGCCAGAGGCACAGGAACAGCAAAAGACCTCTTCCATTTTTCTGAATAAGTGCCAGTTTGGGTTCAACATGTGCAAATAACAGAAAACAAAAGAAAAAGGCAATTCACAAATACATTTTGCTTGCTCCTGTTTTGATACCATTCAGGCTAGGGGCTGCTCTTGCTGCTCCTGCATGGACAGTATCAAGCATAACAACGTCGTGGTCATAGCAGGAATCCCTAAGGTCTAGTGTAATATATGTAATGAGTAATAATGCAGTCTCCTGCTGTTTCCCGTGTCTCTAGCTGCTATGCTGACCTTCTTGTCTTGATACTGCACGTCAGCTGGCTCCATTTGCTTCTGGCATTAGCATTAAAATGGCAACCCTTAGAGATTTTACTACAGCCAGAGCAATAAGAATACAGATTTTAAAGTAATTTCTTGGGGGGTGGGGGGTGTGTGTGATTAATTGTGTATTTTAAAATACAACACTTTGACAATATGGAGCAAAGCTAAAACTTTTTAACTGTGTTCGTTAAAAAGAATCAATACAAAAAGATTAAGGATTACATGAAGAAATTTGTGTCGGGACATGTATTTCTCCATCTCTTGCTGCCATGACAGCCTGTCTTGGCAATGCCATTAACGAGACTGTACTGGGGGTTTACCTTAATTGAAAGACTAAATGTTTTTCCTTTCTAAAGTAAATGCTGTAGACCTGAAATTTCCTGTAAACTCTGATCAGATTTTGAAATGAAAGACAACCTAGATTAGTGTAAAAGTCTGATCAATAGTTCTAACAACATAACACTTGATAAACAACTTTCAGCTACGTAACTGATTGGTTAATGAAAATTTGCATGGCTATTGCATGTTGGAGGATTCCTATCGTGCTGTATGCCAAAATCGTAACATACTAAATCTAATTCCTTCTATTGAACTAAACTGTGTTTTCTAAATGTATCACTTGCCCTTTACCTGAAACTCAGTAGGAAGGTATTGTCACAACAGATTTGCAAGGCCATATGAAGGTTCAGGGAGAAATAAGATTAAGAAATGGCACACAATACAGTCCACAAAATAAAACCTGTTTTAAGATAAATCTTACTGTTTAAGACTGAGTTTATGCTTCTAGGTTTTTTTCTGGTGAACATACATATATAGTAATCTATACACTTGGATTCCTTTTTATGTATGTATGATGCATGGAAAATATAGACTCAAAGAATCATAGCATAGTTAGGGTTGGAAAGGACCTTAAGGTCATTGAGTTCTAGACCCCATATCTAAGGAAACACACTTACTTTGCACCACAAGCTATTAACAATGTAAAGAAATACAACTGTACCATACAAATTATTTTTAACACCATCCTGATTACGTTTGCAGTGTATGAACCTTAGAAAACTACTGTCTAGTTAAGTATCTAAAAAGGTGAAATTATTAGTAACAAAAATGTATATTTTAATTTTGCAAACAGAAAGATGAAAGTTCAATTGCTGAGATTTGTAATTGGGCAAACTCAGCCCAGAAAATACAGAGCACACTCCACAGCTAAGGAATGCAGTAGATTCTCCCTCACTTTAAATCTTTTAATTAAGACTCGATGTCTGTCTTAAAGATACGGTCTGGCTCAACCACAAATTGCAGGTTGGGTGTGGAAATTGCTGAGTGAAATTGCAAGGCCTGTATTATGCAGGAGGTCCATTTCTTGTCTACATTTATACTGAGATGAAAAGCACTCTAAAACTAAGTAGCACTTAATTTGATTTCTGTGAATTTTGAAGTCAGCGCATATTCTCAGGGGTCAGAAAGAAATGCAGGCACAGACTGCAGTGCTTCTCTTCCAAATTGAGAGGGTAATTTACGTTTCTTGTAGGATAACACTTTTGTAACTGTACCAGTAGTAGTTATGCTCTAGAAAATATGTTAGTGCATTAGAAAAAGTACTTACAGTATTTTTTTTTTTAATAGGAATATTACTTATTTAACTGATTTGTCATCTTGTCAAAAAGACACCAACCCAACTTACTATTCTACAGTTCTGTGGAACAGCTTGGAGTAATACTACTACCATTAAAGATCAAGGGATTTCTACCACTTTAAATACCTACTAGAACATATGCATTTTTCCTTCCTCTTAACACAAAATAGAATGGAACTAGATTTCTTATAAATGCATACAAAACAGGTCTGTGACATGATATAAGGATTTTATAACCTCTAATCTACAGAGCTGAGTTCCACTCAGTAACTCAGAAATATCTCAACAAACTGATGAGAATTTATGGACAACAATAAAAACCATACTTAAAGGAACAGCTCACGCAGATGTCTGCAGACATGCTAACTATTCCCTTTGCTACAACAACATGAAATGGATCTATCATGAAAACTGTCTCTGGGTATCAAGAGCAGAAAAAAGAAGGTCTGCTCAGATTGTACAAGGCTTGTAGCTTTATTTACACCTATAGCCATGCTGAGCTTTGAACTTTAAACTGGTGCGCAGAACTTGCACACATTATATTAATACTGGCCATGGAGCATGGAGCCCCCCAGGCCCTGCAAGGCCAGGAGTGAGCCAGGCTGGGATGACTCAGTGCCACATGCTGGGTAAAGAGATGCCCTGAAATCCATGGGGTTGCACAACCTTTCCCTCCCCCTTCCGCTCCATTGCCTGTTATTAGTGGGCTGGCACCTGGCAGGCAGTTGCAGGCAGCTCATCCCTATTCACTTCCCAGAAGGATGCGGAACCATGATAAGCAGCATCAGCCTTGCAGGGAAAGGTGGGCTGCTTCAGAGGAGACCTTGCTTGTGTAACAAGCAGCACTCTGGAAACAAACAGCTCAGGATAACCTGTTCTCCCAGGTTAACTTCCCATGCTGCTTGCCAGCCTCCATAGCAGTGACAAGTGCTCATCTGCATCTGAGACACTGCAGCCCAGAAACCTTCCTTTCCACTCTATCCATCCAGGGACATGCCATCAGTGTGAGCCTGGCTGTGCTCAGCACTGGCAGCCCCCACCAAAACAGGCTTTTGACCCATGGGAACTGTCTGGCTAGGTAGGGACCATGGGCTGTGTGCTGTATTTTGCAGCTCTTAAGTGCTCTGCTTGAATATGGTCATTCTCCAAATTGTCTCATTTACATAAAAGGAAAAGAATCAAATAAACCACAGCAAATAGGAAGAAAATAGAAAGGGGGTGGGGAATTAAACTATCAAATAAAGGACAATTATCTTGTGGAAAGCTGCTCCAGTGCCCCAGTGTTTAAGTAATTTAAACGATAATTTAATTACCCTCCTTTGGGAAGTAACTGCATTGGTGATGGGATGATCTAACAAATTTCTCTCCTCTATGAGCCTCTGCAAGGAGAAGCACTTCATTTCAAAATGCTTACTTGCCAGAGCTATGACATTACCACCTCTGATCATTCGTACAATACCAGCACCATTTCCCTTTTCCTCCTCAACTTTCAACTAAGATGTCAAAGCTGCAATTTTCATCAATGAATAAAAGTAACGATGCATTTTTAAATGGCAGCATTACTCATTAACTTCACAGGCTCCCTTATCTACTACTGAATGACCAACCCTGAGCTGTCTAACTGAGGTTTCCTTAGGGAGTTGCTCTGCTATCAGCTGACGTAGCAGAAGTCTTTGAAGTCATTCTCTTGTAACATCAAGTTAAAACGAAAACACTGCCTCCAAGGAATTCTAATTACAGTATTTCATTTCCAGGAACATAGTTTTATACTGACCCAACAGTTCAAGGTACACACATATCTCTTTCTTGTCATAATGATAAATTAATAAAGCAAAATATATATTTTAAATGTTTTCCGTGCCTGAAGGTTAAAATATGTGGTTAAAAAAAGAAAACTAATCAAGGTCAGAAATGATCTCCAATACAACAAATTAAACTGTAATGAGGATTAAAAACCAGGCCATTCATCTGCTTTGCAGTTCTATTTATAGTGTGTCTACAGAGACTATTTACTAAATTGTGTATACAAACATATATACACCTTTTGCGCATGTATGTTTGAGTGGACGTAGAAAAGAATACAATAAAGTCAGTAGCAAGGAGAATGTCAATAGTTTGGTGTACAGTTTTTATTGCTATACGTAAACGCAAACAAGCCAAATAGGTTTTATAATGTTTTATTTCTTTATGAAAGGCTACTTTACCATTAACCTGTATTTATATTGGAAATATGTCTCTCACTGAAATATACATACTTGAATTTGATAGTTTGGAAAACATTTTAGTATCTTGCCTTTCTGAAGGCTTCCATAAAGGCAGCCACAAAGCAATGACTTTGTGTGGACAACTTCTAGTGACCAAAAAGAAAAGACCCCTGAGAAAACATTCCTACTGTTTGGAACATTTTGCCCACCAACATTCAAACCCAGGGGTTCGGTGTCATGTATGTCACAATCCATTCTATGAATACAGCAGAAATACAAAGAAGACTGATCTAAGCCTACACAACAGTACCCTACATTGTTTATGTTACAAGGCTGCGTGCTAATTTTTCTACAGGGAGCACTTAGTGTTACATTATAAAGCCATAATTTTTTACATTAGAATCCTACTGGGAAATGACAGAACCTGAGTATTACAGAGGCAGCATGTCTAACTGATTAATTATACCAACTTAAGAATTCCAACTTGCCTGTATTTAACCGACTGGGAAATGCACATTTTATTGAATTTTTAATCCTGTATTAATCTACAGGATTTCAATTTACCCAGACAGTCAAATTAAACATTTTGGAACAGCCAAGTGATTTATCTTAACTTTGTGTTAAAGACAGTCCTTGCAATGAAAGTGTAATTTGTGTTAAAGACATTCCTTGCAATGAAAGTATTCATTAGGAACTCAGGTGCAATAAAAAGGACTCATCCATTAAAAAGCAAAAGATACCTGGTTTTGCTACTTTTTGGCTGCAGTTAAAGAAAGGAATAGGAGGCAGTGGGATGCACTTACTTATAGTGAGTTTTCCACCTTGTTTAAATGATGCATTCTACTGAGCAAACCCAGCTCCTTAGAAATTCTGCCTCACTACAACCATTCTTCTGGTCTTACAATTTGCATCGACCTGGGCATAACAAGAAGTCATTTCTGTTTCTGTAGGTTTAGGGACAAAACTTCTCTTTCTTGTCCCACTGGGTAAAATGGGGTTGGATTTCAGCCAGTGTCCTTTTCTAACAAGGTCACATGTAAAAGACCTACGAGACAGCACTGCAGAATTTGCATCACAGAGCAAACAATGTTAGAAGTAGACAGTGGAGGAAATGAAAAACGAAAATGGGAAACATTTAGGAATATTTATTTCTGAAAGCATTTTCCTATATACCTCTTCATGGACCCAGATGTAAATGGTTCACTAATCATAAATTGTTCAGAAATTCTGACTTGAGCAGGTGGCAATATTATTCAGCTACGATATTCATATTATTTAGATACGCCCATGACTATTTGGGAACCTAGGAACTAACAAAACATGTAATATTTCATAAATGAATAGCAGAAAGAAGAACAACATCAATAGGAAATCTCCATCACCTTTCTAATAACAATAGTCCCTTTTATTTAACTCCCCCCAAATCCCTGCCCATACTGCTCTCTCAACTAAAGAATTCATTAAGTATATCCATATTGAATTCAACTTTGTTGTAAAATCAAAAACCTTGGCTGCCTCCTGAAACTCCTGTAACACTTGAATAAATTAGTCTGGCAGAGTTTTAGCTGGATATTGTGCTTTGCCATCATCACACTTCAGAAAAGATGTCAGTTAACTCTACAGAGTTAAAAAGAGATCAGAAAAGGATAACTAGAAAGCCTAGATGTGTCAAGCAACAATCCCCTAAAGAATGGATAAAACTGAAAGGGAGACATGATAACGGTCCTTGTTTATGTAAAAATTCCTCTTCTTTAACTTACCAATATATCAGACACATTTCAGTTTCTTAAATACTGCTGAAAAGTTTAACTTGGACACAGATATCTGTTATGAGATTTGGGAGGAGACTTGATGTGAATGGTTGAAAAAAAAAGGTTATCTTGCAACTCCTGCATCCCATTACAAAGCATGCCTTCACACAAAATATGAAGAGCAAAATTACTGTACAGTCAAAATTATGTTGGATGACATAGTTAAGTGTCAAAACCCCTGCTTTTAATTTGCTTAATTTTAATTCCTCAACTTCAAACTTTCTGTCAGGATGACAACAGGATGATCCCTTGAGGCTTGTTCTTTCTGGAGGTATGGATTAGAAGGGTTATCTAAAAAATCTTGATCCAAAAAAGCTGCTACAGAATTAATTAAATGTTGGTATTGTGTAATGCAGAAACTGTGCTGTTTTCTTTAAGTGATGTTCATATCTTCACTTTGAATCACAAAATGAAGAAAGTTACCTAAACCCTCACTTTTTTTTAACAACCAAGCCACTGACAGAGACAGTCCCAAGTTCTGTGAACTGCATCCCACAATTCTTTGCAGTGACTCTAAGTAAACTTGGTTTTGTCTGTCATGATAGTATCTGGAGACAGGAGGTTGATTCTGTTTTTTCTTTTCACTCGTTTTCTTAAATTTATTCTGGAGGAACACGGAGTTATGTCAGTGAGTTAACAGATGTTAAATACTAATTTCAGAGGTTTCACAATAGTTTGCAATATCACTATATTGAAAGGTTTAACAAGTTTTATGTGCAGAGATATGTAACACGGCAGACTGGCGGGGTGAGAATTCCAAAGACTTTCTTCATGTTACTAGGCACTATCACAGTGAATAAATCTTTCCATTTCAGATTTGCATGTGCATGTACGTGACTACAAAGTCAAAAAACATTAGTAGCATGATGATGGAAAAACACAGCACTTGACAAATATGTCTAAATGGACAATATTTATGTGAATGGTAGAGTCAGTTACCTGCCAAAGCTAGCTCTTGATGGATATAACTCTCTACTCGGATTCGGATGGCTATTCCAATGAGGCCCTTCTGCATACAAATACAACATGTGTTTTTATTTGGCATTTTCTTACTGCTAAAATGTAATAAAAAAGGAATTCATTAGAATAACCAAGTCAAATAAAGTATCTGCTGTATTATCTGTAAGAAGGGTAAGAGAAACACTGTCATTTTGCCTAATGAATAACTCAAAGGCACTTCAATGGTAAATACACTACAAAAGCAAATGCAAGGCAGAACTGTTAAATGTTGGAGTTTTGAAATATTGCCAAGCTGCAGGGAATGTTTCTATCCTACAGGATGCTGTCTGTAAGAACAAGTTCCTACACAGTTCTTACCTATTATACCTGCAGGACATAATGAGATTTGCAAGATTCAGTGTTGTGTGAGTGATGCTTTTAAACAAAAGTAGCTTTGCTAAAGAAGCAAGGTTTATATGGATAGATTGCCCATCTGTCTGCTTACCTGTCTACATCTAATAACTTTGCGCAATACAATCACTTTCAACCAAATTTAACACCAGGCTACGGTCTCTGAGATAATTACGCTCCTACAAGTGAAAATGAGCACTAGAGCCAGAAAAGTCTAAACTGGTGTTCACAGCAAGAAAAGGCAATCAAACCTCTTAGGCAGTAGTTGGCTCAGCAATCAGCATAAACGTACATTAACCACAATAGCTCCATGGCTTATCTGAGCATCACGGACTACACAGAAATCAAGTGGGATTACATGCTTACCTACCTATATGTTGAGAAAGAATCAGGAAACAACCATCTGAAATTGCTTTTATCTCTTTGAACAATATTTTTGCCTTTGAGTGCCTGCAGATTTGGGGTTTTAACAGCAGAATTCTAGGTATCATTACAGGGCACTCCAGCAACCCTAATTTTAGGAAACCTTTCCATGATGCTTCTTTATAGCAGCCACAGAGAGGCAGAAAACTCTTTTCCCAATCCCTTCCTCTATTACTGTAAAAAGCTCAGCTCCACAAATACTGACAGAGACTACAGCAAATGGAAGGTACCATTATATAAGATATTCTTGACATTTCACAAACATCGTCAAACCAATAAAACAATAAAAACATTTTGGGTTTAACGGTCCAGCTGCTTTGTGTTACTCGTGCTGTAAATGATTCTAAGTTTCAATAAGCAAATAAAATAAGAAAAGCATTGGACAACAAGAAAATTTGTGTCCCTTTTGACGCAATTATACATACAACAGCCCATATCTACCTGTGCCAGTTTTCCATTTCTCCTACTTAGAAGTAATAAATCATGAGTTTACCCTGTGGTTTTTTGGGGGTGTTTGTTTGTTTTTTCTCCTAAAGAAGAATCCTTTCACTTATCAGTTCAACATCCTCAGCATCAAATTAACAACTGGACCTTAAAAGGGCATTTTCTGTTACGAAGTTTAATTTCTGACGCATCCAAAGCCTAGTAACTAAAGCCTGCAGACTGAAACCTTGCATACATTCACAATGGATAGGAATAGGACTGACAGATCACAGAGCAGAGGCTACATTTTATCATAAAAGGATTGAATAATAATGAAATACCAGATGTAAAAGCATTATTTGCTTTTTTGCATGTTAGGATCTATCTTTCAAAAAGATTATGTAGGAGATACCCATAAAATAGCCCTGAATAAAATGGCCCTGTAAAGCTCTCAGCATAACACATCACAGAGGTGCCACTTTGGTTTTGAACGCAAGAGTATGGTCTATCACTGCAGTACTGTACCCACAAGGATAATTCTATAATCTCCATAAAAATACAGATTATTTTAAGGCCATACAATCCAAATTGCTGGCTGCACTGTGCCTTCTCATAGAGACATGTGAAATGCTATTCAAGGGGTTATTTCTTAATCTATATTTAATTTTAACCATAATTAAGCGCTCTAATAACAGAAAGTAAGAATAGGAGAAAATTAATTCAGTCAAATTCAGTACTTGTAATAGTAAGAACATCCTCTTAGGATTATAGCTTGATTTGACTGTTGAAATGAAACACTGCTTTACAATTCATTGCAAACTATCAGTTTAGAAACATCTCTGGAGTAGCACTATTTGCTTTTCTTCTTGGTTTAGCTACCTATATCTTGGTTTAGCTAACTGTATCAGGACCTCATGCTACATTTTAGTGACCTTTTCAAATGGCATTTAAATAAGCAGAATCCCTGCAGTGGCAATGACTTGAAAATTTATATTATTAAAAAATACAGAGAACTTGGATTAGAGCAGTAAAATTACTTTCTTTCTTAGTGCTACAGCATGTGAGAACCCCTGTTTCAAGAACTTCCAATTTTACCATGCTGATACGCTTTTGCTGATGAAATCAACATTAAAGCAGAATACAGTAAGTAACCAAAAGAAGTGAATTTGCTCAAAAAAGATCTATGCTTCTCATTTGAGCAAACAAAGAGCTCATTTTCCAAGTCCCTTAATGACTTTCAAGGATCTGCACGGAGTTTTAGTCATTTGACTCTAGTTACAGTCAAGCAGAGTCTTGTTGCTAAAATCTTAATTACCACTTTGAGAATTGAAGTGTTGATGGAGGGACGCTTTGT